>BQNB010075187.1:10965-31551 GCA_026074375.1 Tanacetum coccineum | reverse complement strand
CACCCAACACATTCAATCATCAAACAAGGAGCATAACCATTCGTTCTTTTCAAGACAATAATCTTTAATCATTTTAGACCAACCATCTTCAAAGTCTTGAGGATATATAGACTCATAAACAGGGGCTTTTAAGGTTTTTTATAGCCTTATATTGACTAAACCCACCAAATTTTTGACGGATCTTTTTCATTATATGCCAAAGACAAAGACGATGATAAGATTCAAGAAATACCATTGCTACAGTCAAAAGTTATATATGTGCTGTATTCATTAGTTAACTATGTATTGTCAAAAGTTATAACATCACCAAATGATTCGTAAGCTGTCCTGGACCTCGCATCTGCCCAAAACACATTTTTCAAGCGACATTCGTCTTCAATATCAAGCGCATACAAAAAATTAGGACTTTGTCTTTGCATACGTACAAAATAGTCATGAAGTGCTTCGGCATCCCCAACCCCAAGTCTTAATTGTCTTACTTTTGCGATGTAGTTTCTACAATCTCTTTCATCAAAAGACATGTTCTCGTACCCTTTAGTTCAACTACTAATTACAAATGAATTTTTTTGTTTAATGGTATCCCGGCGTAATCATTTAACTCAAGTCTTCGCTTATATCACTACAACATTTACCATTATCCCCAACGACATTTCGAGCCTTTCCCGGGAGACATGTCGCTAGGGAAAGCTCGCCAGGGATTCTTTCCCGGGTGACTTTCCCAAGCGACTTGGTGGGGCCCGCGTTCTATCAGGCAGATTATAAAGTGCCACGGTGGATCACTTTCCTGGGCGACATGTCGCCCAGGAAAGTGGTATAATAAAAAAAATTAACGATTAGTATTTAATTAAGTAATTTTAACCAATCACGGGCGAACCATTGCTGCCCGGGAAAAGTTTCATATACTTTGACTTGTCAACTATAATCTTACAATATTTGTCGTTTAGTGCTGGGTAACCCGGGCGACATGTCGCCCAGGATTCATAAAACATTTTTTTTAATCCACTTTCCACGAGCGGAACGTGTCGTCCAAGATTAGTTTTTTCTTATATTTTTTTGATTTGACTTTCCCGGGCGACAATAGGTCTGCATATTTTTTAAATGCAGCCTGCACAACCGGATCGAAAAAAAATCTACCAAATATCAAACCTGTATAAACACAATATAGACTTTATCTAAATACATCACAACTCATAATACAATATAACGGATCAACGCTTTTGATTCAATAATGATAAATCGTCCAAAATCCTAATAAACACAAATTTTTAGTCTACAAAAACGGCTCTCCTAGTCAAAAACCTTGCATATGGGCAAGTACAAGTCAATAACAACTTGATATAACATGTCGTGAGAAAAACAAATTGTGTAATTAAGGGTCGATAATATATAGTTGAGAATCTCTAATTGCTTACTAAACCCCATATATATATAACATCTCTAACTATTGCCATCCTCCTAATCCTCCTCATCCTCGTCGCCGTCCTCATCGCCGTCCGGCTCATCATCCCCGCACCCGCCACTCCCGCTGGTACCCCCAAACTCAGGTCATGACTCAAACTGGTCAAGCATCTATGAAAACTTGTCGTCGCTCCTAAAAATCCTCATCATCATCTTCACCTGTTTGGTTAGGCTCTTTTTACTCTTTTTGAGCATTTTGACATCGGCGGGGTCGACAGTGGATTGAGGCGGAGGCGGACATCCACCCGTGGCGCGTCCCGACAATACCCTACCAACACCGAGAAGGTGCCCCCGCTGCTTGCCCTTTCAAACGATGGTCATGATCTCTTCTTCGGTGTAGGGCACACCCGTCTCGGTGTTGGAGCCTAGACGCTACAGCCTCAACATCTCATCCTATGTAGTGACAAAAACACTAAATAATTAATATATTAGTCATGTTGCTACATTATTGATCGAGAAGGATGTTAAAGAAATACCTTCACGTTATATTTTAACTAGATCGAGAAAAGATGTGAAGAATCGACATTCCTATGTGATTCATTGATATGATGATTTGAGGAGCGGGGAGCAATTTAAACAATTTGACCACTTGTGTACAAACTTTTATGAAGCTGCTCATTTTGCTAATTCTCGAGAAAAGTATGAGTATTTGATGGAATGCATAACTATGGCAAAAGAAAAGTTAAATGATGATTCGAGTTGGGGAGTTAGTATTAATGTAGATTTAGTATCCGAAGATGCTTCAAGCTTAGGTGTTCATCAAGTTCGGGACTTGATGAAGTTGTTACACTTTAAAAGTCTTGGAAGAAGCCCGCCACCATTCAAAAGAAAGGAACACAAAGTTGATACAGTTATGAAAAACAAGAATAAGAGCAAGAACAAGGGCAATAACAAGAATAAAGAAAGTTCAAAGGTTTAGGCGTTTAGCTGTTGGTATCTTGTTGTTGAGGGAATTTGCAGCAAGTACGGTGTTTGATGTTGGCATAGTCTTCTTTTATTTTGTTTCTATTTATCAAAACTCAAAACAAAACTCAACTTTTTGTTAAATCTAAATATGTGTATTGAAACAATGTGGCATAATTGTTATATTTTTTTTACAATGTATAACTGTTATTCATAAGTACCATACGAATAGAGATGTAAAAAAAAAAGAAAATGGCGTACTTGTATAAGATGAGAACAGAAATGGTACCTATAAATTTTAGAACATATAGAAGGGCGATGTCAAATTGGGGATTACTTAAACTCAGCTTTGTAAATTAATGACAATATCCCCCCCTCCCACTTTACCATATTTTTAGGCCTACAATTAGGCACAACATTTAGTCACCCCAATCAATCCGTTTTCAATTAATAAGTTAATACTTAAAACTAGCTTATATCACGGGATAATCACACAGAAACGAAATCAGAACCTAGTACCAAACTAATATCATAATGACCTACTATTTTCACGCTTGTCTGATACAAGTCTAACATCATTGTGAAAAATTATCATACACAAAAATAGACCCCATGAGAACTCCAAATGACTCAAAAAGTAGTGTAAATTAGGGCCGGATGTACAGCTCAAATCCTAATAAAAGTGTTTTCCAATGTCATCTAAAGAACAGCCTCTTGGAATACTTCATGAAGTCTATCTTGTTCCACCTGTCTAATCTGCAAGTCCATCCTACTCTCAATCCTATCAATTAAAGCTTTCTGTTCCTCACCTTGAATTAAGGTCCAAGCCATTCCTGTAAAAAATGAATACACATACACGTTTACGCATATATTAACAAAAAGGAGCAAAAGAGTCTATAAATTATCATTACCGTTTCCCGATAACCCAACTTTGCTGGTAAAATATCTGTATGTCTTGTAGTCCGGTTCACCATTGTTTGTGACGGGAATGTCCATAAATATCATTACTTTTGGCTGAAAAAGGACAAAAGGACATCATTAAATGAGAATATATTAGATAAAGTTTAAACAGGAGAGAGAGATCTCATACCGTGGAAACGTCATAGCCCCTTGGTAGACATTGAGAAGTAAGAAGAATCCTACTAGCCTTGCGACATGTGAATTCGGACAAGCACTCGGATTCCTCGCTATCACGAGCCAAACCTGGGGCGCTCACATCCCAATCATTTTTAAAGAGGGCATCAAACACCCCTTTCTGATCTCTATTCTTGTCTACAAAGATAATAATTGGATGTTACCCGGTTTTTTATTCGATTAGGGACAGGAATCCTGAAAAACAAGATATGAATCTTCACATCAAAGGTTTATGTCGCGGACTTCTGAGGTTTTGGTAGGAGGACTATAAACTGTTGAACCATAGTTAAACCATTCTCCTCCGGGTTCACAAAAATGAGATTATGCTTTGCTCCGGAGAGCAATAATGGAGCCACTTGTTGGACAGAATTGCAAAAGGCAGCATAAAAGATGAGAATCTGAAGAAAAAAAGTAGAATACATGTATGATTAACTATTTACTTCCACCCGCAAAGAAACTAGTAACCGTGTGGAGTTAAAGACTGTTATTCTTTTTGAAAAGCTAATTTACTAATCGGCCATTAAAATTGGGAGGGACAGAAGAAGTGAACAAGAGAAATAAACCAAGACCCTATCTTCAAGATGAAGAAGCAGGCACCTATGAACTACCAACATCAACCCAGTTCTTTAAATCATGTCATAAACCCCCGGGACTAAACTTTAGTGACCCATACTTTAGTTTTATTTTTTATAGAGACAAAAGAGATTCCTTCAATAGATAATCTATGAAGAGAGAAAGCATATCAAGTACAATAAGTACAGAAATGAAACTTGATTACACAAAAGAATATAAACCAGAGGAAATCAATGCCATAAGTTAAAAAGTTACTGCAACATGAAGCTTAAGTAGCTGGGAAACAAGAGGTTATTGGCACCGGAATACAAGTGTTGTGCTTATCAGTTAGTGTACTTGTAGTTTTCAATAGGTGTCAGTGCACTAATGCATCATTAAAACCATTAATAAATTCAGGAGTCTCTTTGTGTGACTAGAGTCGCATTAACCACACAAAAGTGTTGAGCAAAAGACATGCATGTATAGTGTACTATAAATACATGTGATGCATCTCTCGTATAAGAAGAAACAATAGATTTACTTTAGTTTATTGTGTTTGTATTTTCTACTTTTCTATAAAGACGTGGTAGGTTTTAGTAATTAAAACAAATGTTAAATAAAATGAAAAAATATTAATAACCTGCGCCTTCATGGAGCCAAGGAGCTTAATAATTTGACACTTGTCCTCCTCTGTCTACATAAAAGAAAATATATCATTATAAAACATAACAAAAGCACATAATTATAAGGAAAATTAAATCAAAAACTATAAAAGGCATTACATTCTGTGCGAGAGAATAGTCGAGCTCATCAACCACCACCATATTAATGTTGCTCGTCTGCACCTTTCCTTTGAAGACCAGAACATGAACTGAATTCCATGTCCCTATAACAAGCTGGGAGTTCAAGGATTGCATGTGCTGACTATAGGGGTCAAGGACTGTTGAAGTGATGCCAGTATGACGTCCAATTTTCTTAACCAGTTTATGAACCTGCACGTCATGTCACATCAACAGCTTGAGACCGGTTTATAAATATAAAACATATAAAGTTTAGAGTAACTATAACTACCTCAACAACAAAAGCATCTGTCGGACAAATATACATGACTTGCGGTGCCTTGACTTTCATTTCAACTCGCTCCAACATGCCTAAAACTATAGAAACGTCTTTGTGTAGGCATCGCCTTGACTGGGCAATCAAGGGATGGCGGGAAGTTTTACAAATGTAAGACAAAAGCGTTCCAGACAACCTCGTTGGTCTTTCACACTCAAGAAAGTCCATGATGCCTCGCATGAGAGGCTGAGAGAGTTGGAGCACGCCATAATCGAAGATAAAAGGGTAGAGTTCTTCCTCACCGTTTTGCTGTCGGACGGAATTCTACAACACATAAACACAGATTATTTAAGCATAAAACAAATATATAAAGGGTGTTTGGCTAAGCTTATGGAATTGGGCTTATATAAGCAGCTTATGGCTTATGCTCATAAGCTAAGGTGTTTTAACACAGGTCTTAGCTTATATAAGTAGCTTATGACTTATATTGACAAATGACTAAATAAGATGTGTTAATAACCTCATAAGCTAACCACCATAAATTTGAGTCATATAAGCCTATCATATAAGGTTTACCTAAACACTCATCATTATCATTATCATTAGTTGAATTACTAATTAACATATACTTTAATAAAATTAAGATCCCATCATGCGTCCTATTAAATAAACAAACCTTATCTTAATTACAAATCCTAACATACATCTAAGTATAAAAATAGAAATTAGTAACCTCCATAATAAAGAAATTCATTAAATAGCAATCAATTTGTTAAAGACAGAATAACAAATATTATTCCAAAAGCCAAAATAATAATCTTTTATATAGTAAAGGGAAACGTCAAGTGTAGAATTCATATTTCAAATAATTCAAATCATACTATATTAAATAATAATTGTATTATTATTATTATTTTTAAAAATTATTTTAATAAAAAAGGTAGTAACTATTTCTTAATTTAAGAAAAAAATAATAAATTTGGTTTTTGTAGATTAACGAACGAAACATAAACTAAAAAGTTTATGTGTTGAAAGTAAAAATAAAAAAACTTGAAAAAAACCGAGGTGAGTGCCTTGAGTGTAAATTTAAGATAAAAGCCTCGATATAAATTGAGAAAAAGAATAATAAAATAAGAAACACATATACTTTCTGTTTCAATACACCAAAACTCTCAATATATCAAGACAATCAAAACACAAAAAAGGGATCCTTCAAACCATCGTTTTCAGAAAATCCAACATAACTCTCGGTCCATTGAATTCTAAGGTTCCATTGTTAATTCGAATGTAGTTTTTCAATTTCAATACTTTAATAAGTTATGTTTATTTTTAAGTTATGCAAGAATTCAAGAGATCAAACCTAGATGATGATGCGATGATAATGAGGGTATTGTATTCAATGATCCCTAATCTGTTGCACATTATTAATTAGATAATTGTACTGTTCATATGTTTGATTAGCAACTTGATTAAAATAGCAATAAACTGATTGTAGTTATGGATTATATATGAATACGAAAGCTATATGTTTAGTACATAGGCTGGCTTTCGCTTTCACTGATGTAACTGACTGCAAGAGGAGACTATGACTGTGGAGTAATAGGGTAGGGATTTATGGTTTGGTAGGAAGGAGATTAACAAAAGTGACACAAAATTTGTCACTAAAAGGGAGATTAACAACAGTGACATGGTATGTTTGTAACGTAATAAGATTTCACAAGAATCTGTGTATAGTAATTGTCTATAAAACATCCCTGAGATTGTAATAATAGACTTTGGGCGACTATCAAATGTTCGACCTATTTGACATATTCCATATCCCTTTAGCTAAAAGAGTGGTATTTGACCCGTTTTAGATAAAACAACCCAAACTGGCCCCTTTTTTTAGGTTAATAGGATAACGTTACTACACACTTGATACGCGCGAGTATGTATGTGTGTATCGATGTCTTTGATAATGTGTATCAGGATTATGTACAATATTATCATATGCAATTATCCTTAAACTAATAATATTCGATATTACTACATAACTAAAACAAGTTAAGTAAAAATCCCGTAACTAGTACTCTAGACAGATAAAAGAAACAAATTATATAAAAAATCGTACAGAATTCGATAAATATAAAGATTACCGCTATTGAATATGGATCTTTGTACGAATCTAGATACTCATTGATGTTATTTAAGGATTTGTTGTATGCCATTACCACAAAACCTCGATCGGTTACAGGAAAGAATAGAAGATGTGTATGTATTGAGCATCACCCCCTCACCTCCTTTTATAGGGTGAGGGGGTGGATGCCCTAGTCTACACCGACTATGAATGGGCTTTGCTTCCAGCCCACTCAAACAAACATATAAAGAAAAAGACACTTAGCTACCTTCTACTTATCGTATATATTAACTAGACTCGACACTAATACTAACACTCTCTTTTTGAAATCCTCGTGTTTCACTTGCATAATATTCGTCACATGAAACATGGATAGTGTACCATTTGTGTTGAAAAAAGAATAGTTACAGAATATCATACCACACAACTCTTTTGAAATCAAATTGTGTCATGAGGTTATATAAAGAATTGAGTGAATCAAAATCGGCCTTGTTTTCTTTTTCAATCTTGCTCTTCAATGCATTGTCATATTGTTCAACAATATAATTGTTTTCATTCAGAGTATTGCTGGTTGGAAAGGGTGCATCGATGTGATTATGAACTATGTGGGGATTTTGATTTGATGATTCCTTTCCGGAAGTCATCTTCAATTTCAATTAGCTTTCGCAACCGATTTCAATTTGATTTAGGCAACCAGGTTCAATTCTTGAACCTGCTCTGATACCATATAGAAGAAATTGGTACAGAACAGAAGAGACTCAAGATGAACAATGATTTTATTTCTTAATTTTCTGTGTATTTTACAATAAGGAGAAGACCCTATTTATAGATACAACATTACATGGTAAAAAAGGAATAAGAGAAGAATTAGGCTAAATCATAGGAATACTCATAATATCCTAATTATACAGCTAATATATGTTGACTATTTACCATACATTCAACAGTTATAACATCACCAAATGATTCGTAAGCTGTCCTAGAACTCGCATCTGCCCAAAACACATGTTTCAAGCGACCTTCGTCTTCAATATCAAGCGCATAAAAAAAATTGGGACTTTGTCTTTGCATACGTACAAAATAGTCACGAAGTGCTTCGACATCCCCAACCCCAAGTCTTAATTGTCTTACTTTTGCGATGTAGTTTCTACAATCTCTTTCATCAAAAGACATGTTCTCGCACCCTTTAGTTCAACTACTAATTACAAATGAATTTTTTTGTTTAATGGTATCCCGGCGTAATCATTTAACTCAAGTCTTCGCTTATATCACTACAACATTTACCATTATCCCCAACGACATTTCGAGCCTTTCCCGGGAGACATGTCGCTAGGGAAAGCTCGCCAGGGATTCTTTCCCGGGTGACTTTCCCAAGCGACTTGGTGGGGCCCGCGTTCTATCAGGCAGATTATAAAGTGCCACGGTGGATCACTTTCCTGGGCGACATGTCGCCCAGGAAAGTGGTATAATAAAAAAAATTAACGATTAAGATATATTAATTAATTAATTTCGAACCAATCACGGGCGACATGCTGCCCGGGAAAAGTTTCATATACTTTGACTTGTCAACTATAATCTTACAATATTTGTCGTTTAGTGCTGGGTAACCCGGGCGACATGTCGCCCGGGATTCATAAAACATTTTTTGAATACCACTTTTCCCGAGCGAAATGTCGACCAGGATTAGTTTTTTATTATTTTTTGATTTGACTTTCCCGGGCGACAATAGGTCTGCATATTTTTTAAATGCAGCCTGCACAGCAGGATTTCCAGATTTTTTTTCGGAAAAAATCTACCAAACATCAAACCTGTATAAACACAATATAGACTTTATCTAAATACATCACAACTCACAATACAATATAACGGATCAACGCATTTGATCTAATAAAGCTAAATCGTCCAAAATCCTAATAAACACAATTTAGTCTACAAAACGGGGCTTCCTAGTCACAAACCTTGCATTATGCGCAAGATACAAGTCAATAATCAACTAGACAGGGAAACAAATATTTACATAAGGGTCGCCAAGATCAACGTAAAGAAACAAAATAGCATACTAACCCATATATAACATCTCTAACTATCGCCATCCTTCCTCGCCGCGGTCCTCATCATCGGCCATCTCGTCATCCCCGCACCCGCCACTCCCGCTGCCAAACTCAGGTGTTGACTCATACTGGTTAAGCATCTGTGAAAACTTGTCGTCACTTCTAAAAAGCTTCATCATCAAGTTCACCTGTTTGGTTAGGTACTTGTTCTTTTTTTTCAGCTTTTGGACATCGCCGGAGTTGTGCGTGCATTGAGGCGGGGGCGGAGGGGGCGGAATGAGAACATCTCTGGCCCGTCCCGGTAGTACCCTACCAACACCGGGAAGGTGCCCCCGCTGCTTGCCCTTTCGAGCCATGGCATTGATCTCTTCATCAGTGTAGGGCACACCCGACTCGGTGTTGGAGCCTAGAGCCCGCAGCCTCACCATCTCCTCCTATGTAGTGACAAAAACACAAGATAGTTTATTTATTAGTCGGGTTGCTACATTATTTCTCGACAAATCATTAAAGTGCGTGTTTTGAAACAAAACTTACGTATATAGCTCGGTCCTCATCCCGTATGAATACCCCGTTAACGGTGTGCGTCACGAAGAAGGTGTCGATGAGCGACGGGTACTCTCGAGTCTCTGAGCTCGCCATCTGTACATACACACGTATATAAGATGAAACAAATTAAAAACGACAAATCACAACACACTAAAGCATATAATCAGATATATATGTATATATGTATGTAAAATAATTATAATGTTTATTACCATCTCATCTCGAAGGCGAGCAAGTGATCGGGATCCCTGCCGGCAAACGACCGTGCTCTTTGCTCGGTTTTGGCGATTTTGAGCGGCTCGGGCTTGGTTCCTGGGATCATTCCAAAATGCAATCTGGGCATCCCAATCTGCCGGGGTAATGCTCTCGGGACGTCCCTGTCTGATCGTCTCCACATCATAAGTCCCGGTCTCGGGGTTTATAACCCAATGCGCTGCCTTGAGAGAAGCCTTGTTGGTATTGTACAGCTTTTGGAGATGCTGCTGGATGCCCGCATTAATATCTGCCCAGCGCTGGGATTGCATATGAGGTGTCAAGTCAAACTGGGTCTGCAATCATATACAACAAAACAAAGACAGAGTTAGAGATATAATTTATATATTTATCTAAATTTGTTTATTTATTTATATGATATAAATAAATAAACGAATTTAGATAAATATACACAATTAAATAAATGAACACGATAATGAAATAAACATAAAAGGATAATGAAATAACTGACCCCAATCTTTGTCAAGATCGCCGCCTTCCGCTCCGCCGGGACCTTTTGCCAAGAAGGGTAGTACAAAGGCATCTCCTTAATGAGCTCCCCAAGGTAGTTAGAGCAATGAGACGCATGGTCACCGAGAGGCATCATGGTCTTTTTGTCGTCCCACTCAAACCGGATCGGGACGGGGCCTTTGTCATTAGTGATCTTCTTTAACCCGAGGTTACAGGTCTCCTGGCGGGTATGCAACCTGCCCGCTTTCCTTCCACCTAAATTGGGTTTTCAGGTGCCTTTGCCTGCAAAATCAAGTGAGTGATAAAGTCATAAAAATTCAAGGCAAGCAAATTCAATGTATCAAATTTATGCTTGTATTACAATAATCCAAAAATTCTTACCTCTGTTAGCAAAGCAATCCTTACAACCTATGGGTATATGGTGTGTAGGGGGCCGATCATCACCGCCGTGGCCCCGTGCCACATCCACTGACATCTGTACAAGTACAATTAGGATAACATATAGAAATTCATGAACAAAATAATTAAAGCATGCACACATCCAAATACATACATATCCAAATAAATATACACATTTAAACAATCCACAACAATTTCATTCATTCATTGAAATATATAAGTGTCTTTTGCAAGTTACAACTCAAGATCAATCTTCTTCTTCACTAGAATAAACAACTTCTACACCATCATCATCCTCAACATTGACGAGGTCTTCATCATCAGAATCTGCTAAATCATGAGGAAGGGCATCTTCATCATCAATAATATCATCGTCTTCGTCAAGATCAATGATATCTGGCGGTGCGTCAACCTCCGTTGATTGACCATCTATATGCAAGGTCGCATTATTCAAGTCATTCAAACTAGTAGAAAGTGGGAGATCAGATGAGTTGTCAAAATGTATAACATCAGGATCTTCCTCTACCACGATGACACCCCCGTCCGAAAACTTTTTATGATTCACATGTTCGACGACCTTCCAGTGGGGTTGTCGTCTGGCCATATCTTCAAGGTAGAAGCATTGTTTGACTTGTGTTGCGAGAATGTATTGATCATCTTTAAACGCCTCACCTTTTGTCAAGATTTGTGTCATGTTGTTTCTAAGGACAAGATGTTTGACTTTACGTCCTTCGTTGCTAGTGTCAAACCACTTAACTCGGAACAACACAACTTTGAACGACAAATACGAAAACTCGAGGATTTCTTGAAGTTGACCATAGTACATTTCTCCGTCATTCCCACCAGGCGAACAAATGCCGCTGTTTTGAGTTGTGCGACGTTCATCGCGGCTGTGCACGACAAACCTCACACCGTTGACTACGCAAGAGTTGACTGAGATTGGAGTCGGTGTTGGTCCACAAGCCAAAGCGAATAACTCGCTGGTTGCGCTAACACCTGGGTCATTGTCTACGTGACGTTGACGGATCTATGAAGAAGATAGGATTAGATAGAGAACACAAAATATGATATCGTTATTTTTACAGTTAAGTACACAAAATAAGTCTAAGTTTACCTGCGACCCAAACCAGTCAGGGAATTCTTCTTTCATGTCTTTGTTAGGAAATTTACTGAAAAATGTTCATGGTATTAGAATTAGTCGTCGAAAAGATAAGTTAAGAAAAAGAAGTTTCAAAATAAAAATGCGTACCTCTTAAACTGGGACCGGTACGTGTCGATTTCAGGACTGTTGTGAAGTACATACCATATCACTTTCTTCAACTCTTGGGCATCAAACCGAATAACCGACCATAAACCAATCGATTTACATAGTGATCGAAACACCTGAAACTGACACGTTGGGGGAGGGGGATCCACATTACGGTCGGAACGATTAAATTTCGTGGTAACATCCCAAAAATAATAAGAACTGAAAGTCAATGCTTCTTCTACAACATAACCCTCCGTAATTGAACCTTTAAGCTTAGCTTTATTTCGTACATAACCTTTTAGCTTCTTCATGTATCTTTCAAATGGAAACATCCACCGGGGGCGAATAGGCCCGCCTTCAAGAGCCTCTAGAGGTAAATGGATAACCAAGTGAATCATAATGTCAAAGAAAGCAGGAGGATATATGAGCTCGAGATTGCACAGAATATCGACCACCTTGCTCTGAGCTTTCAACATGTCATCCTCCATCAAAGTTACAGAGCAGATTTGCTTAAAGAATGAACATAGCTCGATTATTAGTTTTACAACCTCATCGGGCAAGTATTACTGAAGTCTGTAAGGAAGTAAACATTTCATCATTATATGACAGTCATGAGACTTCAGGCCTGTTATATTGGTATCATTATCAGTCACTTTGTGCTTGAAGTTGGATCCGAACCCATCTGGCAGTTTAACTCCTTTGATGAACTGACAAAACTTTTTTCTGTTCTCTGGTGTGAAAGAATACGCAGCCTGAGGCTTCGAGCACTTCCCGTTTTTGGTTTGGCCAAGCCACAAGCCACTTCGAATGCCCAACCTTTTCAAGTCTTGTCTTGCCTTGGCGGTGTCTTTAGATTTGTCATTCATTAACAAAGTGTTCAAGATGGCCTCCAACATATTTTTTTCAATATGCATGATATCTAAATTGTGTTTTAGTGTACGAAAAGACCAATACTCAAGCTCGTAAAAAATATATCGTTTAGTCCAGTTAAGCTCGATAAGAACATTGCGTTTTATCTTCACACCCCTATAACTCGGATGTTTACCCTTCACACGCGTAGGCAATCTAGCAAGTTGAGCCTGGATTTGATCCCGATCAAATTTTCTAGGAGGATCTCCGTTTTCTATCTCACCATTGAATTCAAGTGACTTCCTCCATTTATGGGGCTTCTTTAAGAATCTTCTGTGGCCAACATAATGGTGGCCAATAAGCTTTTGCAAGTCGTTGTAGACTGGAATGTAGTTCTGCGAGAATCGTATAAACAGAAACCCGTGTAAACTATACTATGCATGTCCACAATCAAAGGGAACAATCACAGTTTTTTTTTAGTGTAAAATATAAATAATGTTGGTAGTTGAGTTAAAACTTATTATCTTTACTCTTTAACACCTCGCGAAAACACTTTCGAGGTAAATCGTTTTTGGTAGAAGGAGGAACGAGTCCTGTCTACTGGTTGGTCTCTTGAGCTCAACGACTCCAATCTTTCTCCAGGATCTTCATCCGACTCCTATTTTATTCTCCAGGATCTTCAACACCTCCACGCAATTCTCCAAAGCTCAAACACCTCCACGCATAATGCTCTGGGAACTTCATGAAATGTAGAGTGCTCAAACTGCAAGCACTTGCTTGATAAGATAACTGTACTCGAGGCAACGTGGATATGTATAAGCATCCGGAACAACACATAGATTAATTCCAGCCGCACTATTTCACGAAGTTTACAATAACATGGGAAAACTTGATTTTGGAGTAGTTTATCATTTGAATGTAATTCGTATGCTTTAAGCGCGGTTTGTAACTCTCGTATGATTATCGTTCCTAATAGGTTTAAGTGTCCTGTTTGTAAGTCCTTATGTTTACTACAAGTGGATGTATAATATTTAACTAAATGAATGTTGGGGTGTTTGTGGGGTGGGTACTGTGCAATGAGCATCTTGAAAAAGTATACGGTATATCATGTTTCACTATAGAAAGGGTAGTGCATATCCTACGAACCGAGAAAATGGAATGTTTTCTATATAGTTTATTATTTAAAAACCAATTAAAAAAAAAAAAAAAAAACAACTAACCGAGAAACGAAGTGTTTTTTATATAGTTTTTTATATAGTTGTAGGTTTAAACACAATTATTTTTAAACCACACAAGAAACCAAATGTTTTTATTAAGTATTTTATATACTTTAAATAATAATTATAAAATAAATATATAAATAATAATGATTTAAAAGCATAATTTAATTTTTAATAAAATACATAATCGCCAAGTGACAAGTCACCCGGGGAAACTGAGCGGAAAAATGCCGTCAGGAGTTTCGTTAAAATTTTTTTGTAAATTTTAATAAAATAGTTTCCAGGGCGACATGTCGCCCGGAAAAATAACAAACGTTAATTACCACCTAATTACCACGCCTAATCATTGATGTAAAATATTTTTTTTTTATAAAAAGGTTTCCCGGGTGACATGTCCCCGGGAAAGTGAGCGGGAAAAAATGCCGCCACGATTTTTTGTTTGTCTTTTTTGGTCAAATTTTAACCAAGTTTTATCCCGTGCGACATGTCGCCCGGGTGAAACTATATTCAGACTTTGACTAAAAAGTCTATCAGAATTGGTGCCACGTCGGACGGACTTTTGTCGTTTAGTGAGGTTTCCCGGGCGACAAATGTCGCCCTACTTTTTCTTGTAGTGAGCACGAGTTTACAAGTATTTTGGTCAAGCTAACGCCATTCCAAAAGATCTTCGAGGTAATCCAGTCTCTTGTTGGATAGGCAGAATTCATTAGCAAACACTACTACAGAAAACGTCTTTTAGACCACCATATAGATTAAACTAGCAAGACTATTCACATTAAGCACATTACAAGCTCTAAGCAAGACCAATCAATCGAATTTAAACAAGTGTTTTGCACCTATTCAATTTAAAGTGTGTAAGATCTCACCATCTCCTAAAGTATCGTGTTTGGGCTTCTTCAAACTGAAGGATACTACAATTTTGTGACACCAAATAACCCACAGAGGTGTGTGAATCACCACCTTGAAATAGTACAATTTATCGTGTTTTGACCTGATGTTCTATGGCATCTAATCCACAGCGGTGGGAAATACTTTTTTACCTTTACCAGATTCAATCATTTTCAGTTCTTTCTTATGGATCCGGTGTCACCAGATAAATTTCAAACAAGTTGGCTAGATTGGTGTTTCAATCCATGTAACACGTGCAATTCTGTCATTTAAATACTTATTTTTGTAGTTTTCATATGTTTTTTGTTTTGTTTTTGGAACATCACTGTAACGTGTTGCTACTGCTACTCTCCTACTGTATGTACTAGTACTATTGTCTAATCACATGGCTGATAACAAAAGTATCACTAGATCAGTTACTCCTATCTATGCGTTGACATAGGTATTAAGAACAAAAGCGCTTGGATATGGTATAGGCCGATTTCTTTTCTATTTATTGTAAAACGAAGAAACACGATATTATTAACAAAACTGGTGAGAAGCTAGCACATACTTTGAGGCTTAAACCAGACTAAGGAACTTAAGTAGAACCGACAATAAAAGGATTTCTAAGCCAATCAAACCAATCATATAAGATGTTATGGTTTTCTAGGCCAGAACTTTCTTTTTCTTCCAAGATTAACAGATTGTTAAGAGTACTGTTTGATATAATTCTGATGGATAACCTCATTTGAAAAGTATACGTTGGTTATTTCACAGGGTCAAGGGAGTTAACACCAATAAGGATTGCTATTCCTGGGTCAAGGTGTTGTTATTTGTTATCAGATTCTTTTCGTATGCTAATGAATATATGATTGCAAATCAAGCGACAACTCGTGAGCCTGTTATTGGAAGGAGAGACGAACTGCTGATACCATACATTGGATTTAACTTTAGCTATGATTATGAAGTCAAGTGAGAAGCTAGCATTGGAAGTTGCATCTATCTGAGTTATTCACATTAGAAACATTTTCAAGTTCACATGTTTAATGTTGATGTATAAGTAATAAATTCCTGGGAACACATGTTTGTGGAGGTTTAAACACGATTTAAAGAGACATCTTGTTTCTTAAACAAAATATATTCATTCAAAAAAGACCATAGGAACATAAGCCTTTAACATCATGATTTTGTTCAAATCAGTTCTAAAAGTTAAAATACGGAATGATCATTCAAAATGTTGATACAGTAATAAGCTTGAATATCATCAGAAATACATTGGCAATATGACACATAAACCGTATGATCCACAAAGGCACACAATAGGATCATATTTGTTATTCTTTTGGGTTATTTGCTAAGTGTAGACATAAACCGAAAAAGATAAACCCTAGCCGATTGAAGAACACACAAGAGCTTCCAAATTGGTGTACCTCCTCTTGAACTTTTCTTTTAATTCGGGGTCACAATAATTGTAATTTCGTGTAATATCATCTATCATACAAGTAATTAAATCTACCATCACGTATCTAAGAACGCCTAATTTTGAACTCAGGGAAGTAAGAACAACAACCCTAAAATCTATTTCTTTTATCGATAACGGTGAAATTAAAATGACCTGGGGAGGGTGGAACATTAGGTTTTCGGGGAACTTGGTTACCTGAAGATCTGTAATTTGAAGTAGTTTCCTGAGGAGGATTACGAATGTGATCCTTCTCTTCGTTACTACTGCTGCTAGCCCCTTTATTCTGATGAGCCCTTTCACCATCAAGCTCTCGAATCTTATGCAAGTACTTCTTCAATGGTTCTGCATAGTCATCAAACCCTAGATTCAACATCGCCCAACAAACATCGTCTCCATTGACAGTCTTTCTCTTCTCTTTACGACAATGATCTGAAGCTTCACCCGTCACAAAGCTAATGAACTCCGACACACATTCTTGCATGGTTTCTTTAGCTTCTTTTGAGATTTTTGCATTTGGGGGGAGAATCTGCTTCATGATACGGCCCACATTAGCAATTGGTAGCAATCGATCTTGTTCTTTGATCACACTAAGCTCTTGTTGAGAAGCACTAGTTGTAGTATCATATGTGAAATCAAACACTTCTCTTTGGTTAGATCCTATATTGTGAACCATATTGGTTAAGTAAATCTTGATCCTCTAAAACACAGAACGTTGCTCTTTTATAACAGTTAGTCTCCCATTTTATATAGACATGTTGTATTTTCATATAGTGGATTCGGCTCGTTTACACTCCTAATCAGAACAGCGTGCAGTCTTTATCGTTGATTAAAAAATTATACCTTAGGTGACGTTATGAGGTGTCGACCCACCACTAAAACCTAATCTATTACCACTAATAGCGATTGCTCGTGAAAATTTTAGATCTACGGTCATAATGTTTAGTATAAAAAGCTTTTAATTGTCAACTAGAACTTAAGAATAACGAATCTAATAAAAGCAACAGAGACCAATAAGTATACAAAACTATGAAATAGTACTACAAATTATATTACTTTGCAAATTATATTGCTTTAAGATGCTTTACTCAAATTAGAATGACCAAGTTATTAAACTCAAAATTAGAGAGAAAATGTCGTGCGTTTTTGTCTTGTGGCTATGATCTGTAGATCGTAAGATCGGAATCGAAATTGTATAGATACTATCAATTTATCTATGCTTCTGTACATGCAAGTAATAATGAAGTCTAACTATTTGTATTTTCTTACTCATCATCAAATATTAAAATTTATATCATATCCTCTTGTGAAAATTATCTTTCGATAAGTTCAAAATTCTGAATACCAAGTAAAGTAAAAACTATCAAAAAAGTCAGTTTCAATCGTCACATTCACGATTTATGCGAAATTAAAATTACGTTTATAACAAATGGTAATAAACATTCACTAAACAAAAGTATCGTTCATCTCAGTTATCACTACAATTATGAGTTATATGTATACGAAAAACTTAAAGGTTAATAGTTAAAAACTATGAAAAAGTAAAGATTAAATAATATAATCATACAATTACCTGTAAGAATTTTTTACTTAAAGTTAACTAGGAATCGATGTAGTACTAGAAGAACTAATTTGTTTCATGTAATTTGAATTTGGGGAAAGTAGATAATTAGGTTTATTGATTAGAAAATATAGGAATGAAACGTCAATACTTGTTACTGAGATCAGCGGACTCGTACTGTTCTTTTTTGGGCCTTAAAAAAAGTAATGGGCTAGTAAGTATGTAAGTCAATAAGTTAGTAACTTGGTAATTTGGTAAACTTGTATCGACACGTGATCCTACGATCTTACGCGCGAGTTTACGATCCTACTTGCGATCCTACCTCTGATGCGATCCTACACCGATCCTACACGATTTTATCAGGTGGACACGTAAGATCGTACGATCTTACGTGTAAATTCGCGAGTTTGAGAGCCTTGCAAATTAGAATGACCAAGTTATTAAACTCAAAATTAGAGAGAAAATGACTTGCAATAACATCCAAGCAATTAATGGTCCCCGCTAATTAGGTCACTAATATAGTAATTTGTAATTTTGATAATGGTGTCTATAATTATTGCTTTTAGAAGAGTATTAAAATGCTTTTGATACGCGGAGAAGCACGTGTCCACCTCGGAACATGAGTGCTATCAAACAAAACCTAAAAAGGATTAATTAAAGCTTTGTATACTATTGGTTCACAAAACTTAGGTTGCCAGGATTACCTATAATCTAAAGTCTAACACTTATGTCATCCCTATCCTTGATAGAAAATATCTTTGCTTCTAGTGAACTCTTAGAAATTTTGTTTTCTAATTAGCTTCAAATTTGAGCTCATCTATCTTTTTTCTTTTATGCATATAACTCTAACTCAGTTATCTTATATCCTTCTTTCTCTGTTTGTTTTCTTTTCTGAAAACAATTGACTACTTCACAATATAACTATTTGGTTGCCAAGCATTCCAATACGCTAGGCTACTAAACCTAGGTCACGTTCCTTTAATCTCAAAATAACATGTGAATCCAGTAAATTACGATCATTTCATTTACTTTTTCGGAAACTGCAAGTTTATTAAGAAACTAACAAGGTGCTAGAAGTGGGTTCAAATGGATTCACTCTATGCAGTTTATACTTGAATTCTTTTCCTTATTAGAAATCCACATGAAAGAGTATAAAAAAATAAATTTAAAAATCAACCTTATAGCCTTTTAGTATAGCAAAAAGTGGACCTCGATTCAACGCGCCAAAGAAGCCAAATAGTTGGGTGAGTCTCAGCATCAAACTACTTGCCGAGAGGTTCTTGGATTTGGATATTATCAGCAAGACACAATTAGTCAATGAAGGAGGCAGAGCACATGTGTCCAAATTCCACCAATTAAGAACCTTCTTCTAAGTGTCAATGGCTAATTCACAAAAGACAAATAAGTGATCTTGTTTCTCAAGATCCTTGTCACAGATTTGACACCTAACGGAGTTGAGGGAAGTCCCTCTCTTATAATGATGGAATGTCAAATTACATTATATATGTGTTGTGTTCGAATTTTCTAGTTCCGGATTATTTGGATGCTTGTGTCAGATTATAAACTTCAAACCGGATTCTTTTAGTGAATTAATCGATAATTAATGGAGTTAAAAATGTCGATCCAAACTTGACCCGTCTATATAGGTGAGCTAGTCAATATTTACGATCTTAAATCGTTTACTTTTGTATCAAATTGCCACCACTAATAAAAGTTGCTATACAAAACTTGGTATATCAGTTTCAGTGCTTATACTTATTTTGAAATGAACTAACAAAAATATTGAACACACCTCTCGAACGGTGTGTTCGAATTGTGATTTGTAGTTTTGTATTTTAACGTAGAATATATTTACAGAAAGCAAAGCTCAAGTTGTCATTGAAAAGAGAGAAATTTTGAACCTTGGAATTTCCATATATTGAGGAATTAAAGACTTTAAATGGAAAGCCTAAGTATAGCTAGATATTGTAGTCGCTTACTGTCGGGGTATGGCAGGCACTTTCTCAACTTTGTGTTGGACAATTAGGCACAATTAATTTATATATTATATACTACAACTATATAATTATACTATTTAAATTTTCAGTGTCGTAGTCTTACTTCTATTAGTAAGATCAAGTCAAGATTACTCAAGAATAGCCGACTAATAAACATAGAGGGTTTTGGTTTCTTTTTATTATATTTACCATCAATAAGAAACAAAAATATTTTGGTTTTATGTAAAGTTAGGTGAATGGGTAGGAAAATAGTGGTTTACAGCGTAGTTGGATTATAATAATGAAGCAAGCGTAATATATCATGCAAGATGTACTTATGGTTAACAACATCATATTATATATACCATTTATTCAAGTGAAGAAGGAGTCGATATTGTTGCTAAGCCAGTGAACTTGTGATTTGTTTTTGGGAGGAGATCGGCTTGGAAGCACTGAAGAGTCGC
>BQNB010075187.1:0-10665 GCA_026074375.1 Tanacetum coccineum | reverse complement strand
TACATAAAATTTTGAATCTATACCAAAAACCCTAAACCCTATACGAAAAACCTTAACCACTAAACCCTATACCAAAAACCAATAACCCTTAAACCCCTAACCACTAGGTATAATATCACAAGTGATGTATACATAAACTTTAAAACCTATACCAAAAACCCTAAACCCCTAACCACTAAACCATATACCAAAAACCCTAAACAGCTAACCAGTAAACTCTATACCAAAACCCTAAACCACTAACCGCTAAACCCTATACCATAAACCCTAAATCCCCTCCCAAACCACTAAACCCTAGATCAAAAACCCTAAATCCCTAACCACTAGGTATAAAATCATGAGTGATATATACATAAACTTTTGGGTAAATTACACTGTTGGTCCCCAAGGTTAGGCCTGATTGCGGATTCAATCCCTAGATAACGGGGGTCAATGTCGTTAGTCCTTTTTTGTCACAGTTATTACCCGTTTGGTCCCTCGAGCCTCGTTATACGTAACGGGTGTTAGTTTGACTTGTCTACGATGGGCAGTTTAGTAATTTTAAATTTTCATCATTATTTCACCATTGGTCCCTCACTAAATTTTTGTTTTTGTTTTTTTGTATTTTCCAACAAGTGTTTTACTGTTGCATTTTTTTGTCCTTTAGCGCTTGCACCATTGGTCCTTGACTCGATTTTGTGTATTATAAATGATGGTTTACAAAGTATAAGACAAAAATTATAAAATGGTTCGTTGTGCTTGTGGTTTAGAAGCTATGATTAGGACATCATGGACTAATCGAAATACAAGTCGTCGTTTCTATGGTTGTCCTACACTTGTAAGTATGATCCGATCGAAAAATATGTAACAAATCATTATGTTTGTTTATTTACACATCCTTTTTTGACTCTTTTCAGAGTCCAACTTGTGTCAACTTCCTCAGGTGGTATGATCCGTTCAGATTATCCCAGGGCTGTTGAAGTCACATAATGAGCTTGAAGAAATCCTTGCTATGGTTGAAGAAAAGCGACGCAAGTTGCTGAAATTTCTCATCATCAGCTGGGTTGTGTTTGGGTTTTACGTTTATTGTACAATGTGAAGCTTTAGGGTAGTTGCTTTTTGGGTAGATGTTCTGGGTAGATAATGAGTTATGTGGCTGAATGTGGTTTTGTGTTGGTTGATGGAATGAATAGATTCGGTTTTTAGTCATATTATTATGGATGAATGTGTTAATTTGTTTGACTTATAAAGTATACTGGTATGATTTAGTGAAAGTCAATTGGGTCACTGGTATGATTTAGCAAAAGTCAAATAATCTGTATAACCATTTGACATTAAGAACAACAACTGATCATGGATAATTCATACAATTGATTAGACTAGATAAACCCCAACTAATTAATTCATAACAAACATAAACGAAGCCACTACCCCAAACACTATGGCAGTTAACTTTTGAAAGAAAGCATTCTTATGACTTTTCTTCGATTCTTCCATTAAAGAAGATGAAGATATTCTTGAACTAGTTTTCTAATTTTGAGTTTGTTACTGTTTTTTTAAGAAAAAAAAAGACGTCTTGACTTTATGACCGTTGCCCGTTGATAATAGTTTGAAGTGGTTTTGTTAGTGTTTTTTTACTTACACCGTTGGTCCCTCAATGCGTTCTATTGGCTTTACATTTCCTACCAAATACAGAAGGAATGTTCTACACGTTACTTGCACGCTTGGTCCTTGTAATAAGTGCATGATGTGATGTCACAGTTTAGCCGCATTTAACATTTACCATTCCAATAAAGTAATTGCGTTTTTTGACACTTCGTTTGTGTAATCAATTAATCTCTATATATTCACTTATATATAAATCCACTTCGCATATCTCCCTTTAAATCCAAAACATACACATACATACCTTAACTTCCTAAACCCTTTCACTTTCTTAACCCCCTCCCTCTTTTCTATTGTTGCTGCTCGTGGATTTGTTCATCTGAAGGAACTCATGCAGACGCAAAGGGAAGCTCAGCAAGCAAATGAACTTTCCAACTTAACGAGGTAGAGGCAGTTGCTTGCAAGTGTAAATTATAGGCATGCGATAATAGAAGAGCTTGAACGTTTGCCAGGAAATTTGGTGGCCTATAAGATGAGGGAGGACCTCAAGCGTATTCAGAAGGCTGTTCTGATTAAGGTGATTGAGCTGAAGAAGGAACTGCGCCTTCAGGTCCCTCCATAAGGAGGTTGATTATTGTAGAACTCTGTAAACGGGAGATGGTCAGCTTGTGGGGTTGTTCTTTTTGGCTTTTGGGTTATATAATGTTAAACGTTTCTTTCTATAAGTTTTTTCATGAATGTATGACTGCAACTTTTGTTTGTTAATCATTGAATCATTTCACTATAATGTCTTGTTAGTATTGTGGTTGTTTTGTGGGTAAGTTATACTGCTCTTCCCTGAAGTGACACATGTTCACCCGTTTTGTCTAAACCAAAGACACTGTAATTCTTCAATACGCTGTTTGACCACTAATCTCTTTGACCAATACAGTGTTTAACCACTACTCTGTTTGATCAACGTTTTTACCGTTTGACACCAAGAAAAACAACTGATCATGGATAATTCATACAATTGATTAGACAAAATAAATCCAAACTAATTAATTCATAACAAACATAAACGAAGCCAAAACCCCAAACACTATCGCAGTTTACTTCCAAAAGAAAGCATTCTTTTGACTTTTCTTCAATTCTTCCATGAGTTGCTGCATTTGACCTTCCATATCAGCAAACTCAACTTGAAGGACTACAAGTTCTTCTCGGCTTGTAAATTTATTTCCTAGTCCTTCTCTTTGCGAGGGATTAAGAAGCAGATGCATCTCATATAATTGAGTTATGTACCATTTATTCTCTAACTCCGGATCATTCCAATACCATCTTTTACAGTGCTTGATTCCTTTTTTCTGAAAATAAGAGAATTTATGATTGGCTAGTAAAATAAGATCTAGAAAATGAAACGGATTACATATTTGTTAAGGCAAACACCAAATCATCTAGCAGGGTTGTCACGTGTCCAAGAGGTGAGTGTCATCAACGTAAGCCCACATTTACACTCTATGGGACCGAAGGCATAGGATGAAGAAGACATTCTTGAAACTGTTTTCTAATTTTGCCTTTGTTTGTGTTTTTGTATAGTAAAAAACGTGGAGACTTTATACCCGTTGTTTTACCCAACGTTGGTCCCTCAATGCTCTATTGGTTTTCCATTTCCCTCCAAAATACACAATAAATGTTCCACACGTTTCTTGCACGCTTGGTCCTTGAAAAACATTTTAGCCGCCTTTTACATATACTTTCCCAGTGTAATAATTGCATTCTCGACTCTTTTTTTGTGTAGTCTATTAATCACCATGTACCTTCACTTGTATTTAAATACAAATCGCATTTGGTCCTTCATATCCAAAATACACACATACATTCCTTAACTTACTAAACACCTTTCACTAACCTAAAACTAAACTTTTTCAATGGCTGCTGATAATAGATTCGTGAATTTGGAACAACTCAGGCTCTTAGCAAATTCAGACATGCTTAAAGATCAACTGCTTGTCTATTTTGACTTGAAGACGTAGAGGGAGGTTCAGCACATAACTAAAATTAACAATTTAACGAGGCAGTTGCTTGACATTATAGATGAAAGGCGTTCATTTATAGGAGAGATTGAACAATGTTTGCCGACAAATGTGATGGTGTATAAGACAAGGCAGGAACTCAAGGTCTTGCAGAAGGATGATATGATAAGGGCGATGGAGATGAGGTCGACAGCTTTACAGTTGCACCATCAGGCCATGAAGGGGTTTGACTTTTATAAGTCTATGTAATTAAGGTCGGCTTGGGGTTATCTTTTTTGCTTATGGGTTAATTTCTGTTAAAATGTGTTTTTTTATGAATGCATAATTCAAAGTTTCAGATATTAATGAATGAATCATTTCACTATAATATGTTGTTGGTATTATAGATGTTATGTGTATAATTACACTGTTTGACCACTACTCTGTTTGAGCAAGGTTGTTACCTTGGAGACAAAATAACAGAAACAAGTTGCATAACTTGCTTGATTGATCCAATACTTAAATGATACTATCGAAAAAATATTACAAACAAATACATACAAGGGTAATTTATAGATGCAAACACATTAGGTAATAGAAGTACATACATAATGACCCATTATTTGCATTGGGGGGGGGGGGTGGGGGGGGGGGGGGAGTTCGTCTTCCAGTAAATGCATCACCCATCTATTCAAATACTACCTTTTCCTCTTGTATGGTCTTGAATTTGTTTATTGTTCATTAACACCAGGTTTGCAACCTCTTTACAAACAGATTTCAAAGTTTACAATTTTCTTATACAACATGGTTAGAACCTGTTCACCCTCATCAATCTCATCAGGCACTTTAGCTTCCTCCCTTATTCCACTTCTTCACTAGGCAGGTCTACAACAATTCACCCAATTTGTTTTCTATGTTATTGTTTCATAGGGCACCTCTTCTTCACACATGTTTTCTGGTCTAACTTGTCCTTTTTTTTAGTTATTACGCTTATCCCTTAGTCTTAAATCAAAGGTTTAATACCAAACGTAAAGTCTATCTTAAACAAGGATCTTTTTCTATCGAATTTTATCTCTACCTTTTGACCTTTTTTCATTCTTAGACTTATCAGGACATGGAGTTGGTATTCTGCAATCACTGTCTGAGTCTGATAAACATACTTCACTTGGTGAACAGGTGTAAGTTTCATTGTTAGCCATATGAAGATGTTATGCTATTGTTAGTTTTTTACAATTATCTGGAAACCAAGTAAAAGGGTAAATATTTAGATGAAAATGGCATGTGATTTAGTATTAGGTTTTTCTTTATTTATATGAATGGCTGTAGAAAAGGCGGGTTTTCGGGGAAAGGGCTTAATATAGAGGTGTATGAGTGCAGTTGAAAACCTTAAATGTTCGGGATCAAATTCATAGGATAAAAGAGTATACCTTCTTAGTGCAGTTGAAAACTATCAAATGTACGGGGACCAATTTCATAATTAAACCCTTTTCAATTTATTTAAACAGTACAAGTGGATATATGTGTGCTAAAAAGTTCAATACATAGTTTACCTTACACCCTATTTAAGACTAGTGTAATTGTTGATAAATGTAAAGCCGTATCGCAGTCATTCCTCTTATAACATGAATTCCTCATCCATCCAAATCATGACGAGAGAAGGCCTTGATATAGACGATTATGATCTTCTACTAACCCCCGTCGTCCGTCCCACCAACAACCCTTACATAGTCCCTAAGATAACCACCACCACTCAAACCTTGATTTCAACTCGAAACCATCAAGTTGATACTTATGATGAATGTGAACAAGCCCTTGATATAGACGATTCCAATCATTGACTTACCCCTGTCGTCTATCCCAACAACAACCCTCATGTAGTCCCTGAGATAACCACCACCACCCAAAGCTTGTTTTCATCTCAAAACAATCAAGTTGATAATTGTGTTGTGAAGCCCATTAGGATAATACCATGTCCTGTTGGTAAAGAGTCTAGAAGGTATCTTGGGTATTTATTTGCACATGGTGAGAGTTTAAGTGGGTCAAAATGAAGTTAGAAAGGGTGCGGGTCAGTTTTGGGCTCGACATGGTTTTCAAGAGTTTTTCCAAGGTAAATTATGTTTATAATGATTAAGGATAGATGAAATAGGTTATTAAGGTCTGGTATTAAAGTAATTAGCAAAGATTAGCAATTGGTTTAGGTTAAAACGGGTTTAAAACAAAGAAATGGAGTCGCGGGTTTAACTAGGGCTCGTTTAGGGTTTTCATGGGGTTCAAAGCTTAAAATTCGCATATGAATGCAATGTAATTGTTAATATGTGTTCATGAGGCTTATATATTGGATAATTAATGATAAATGATAAGTAGTTTGAATTGAAATGGATAGAAAATGAGAAAACGGGTCAAAATGATAATTAGGGCATAATTAGGGTTTTCTGGATTCGTTAAGGTTTTCTAGGCTTTGATTTCTTGCACATTGCCAAGTTAATGATAGATAATGATTTGTAAACTCATTTTATGAGTTTACAATGTCCCTTGGTTGGTTATTTGGGATTAGAATAGTTTAAAACGAGTAAACGGGTTAAATGAACCAATTAGGTATATTTAAGGTTTCTAGGATATGTTTTACGTACAAGTGAAGTAAAATGATGAAGTAATGATGAAATAATGATTGAATAGGATTGATATGATTGTAAAATAAGTTATTACAACTTATTTGAGTGTTGGTTTGGGTTTACAATGGATAAAAGCCAAGAAACAGGTCATGGTTTAGAAACTAGCTCGGTTTTAGGGTTTAGGGTTTTGAATTAGGGTTTTGAGTGTAAATATGTGTATAAAAGCTTATGAATATAATAATTAGGGTTTACATATTGTATATTAAGTGTAGTAGCTTGCACACAAGTGATGGTGAAGAAACTAGAATGGAAACGGAGGTAAAACGGCTATTTTAGATGTCATGCTTAATGACTTGTACATTGAGCTTTTAGAGATTTGTACTTTAACTTGAAGAGTTTATATATTTCAAATGATATGTTATATTGCTTGTACATATGCTTTAGTGGCTTGTGCATTCACTTTAGATGTTAATCCTTCATGGAATTAAGGTCGATAACGGTTTAAAGCCCGTTTTGATATAACGTTGCGAATAGTACATTATAGGAATAATGTACCTTGTAAAAAGAATATGATGATATTAACTTGACATGTTATGAGGTTTGCTTGACATATATGAAGATAGGATTGCCCTAGGTTGCGTGAGCTTGTCTACTCTAGTTATGCAAGTTATATAATATATTAAGATATTGTCAATACAAGTAATGTAATAAAGCGAAAAATTTTCTTGTACAATTGTGATCATAGTAAAATAGGTTTTGCATTTGATGAAAATTCTTGGGTTGTTATAAGATTAGCCCGCCAAGAGACTAGCCCTTTTGTCCACCAATAGAAATATGAAACCTAGTTACACGTGTAACAAACAACAATCACTGTTAAATAGGGACCAAACGGGTAAACCTGGTTATAACATCAAGGACCAAGTGTGTATAAACTCTTGTGATAGTGACATGCTTTTGCAACTAAATAATGACTTTGACTTATCTGGCAATTCAATGGACTATGGAACGTAGTAACAAGTGTAACAAACAACATTCACTGTTATATAGGGACCAAACGGGCAAACCTGGTTTCCACATCAAGCTGTGTATAACCTCTCATGCTACTTATATGGTTTTGCAAATAAGCAAAACTGGTTTCCACATCATGAACCAACTGTGTATAACCTGTCATGATATTGAGTAGTTTTTTCCAAAATAAGTTAAATAGGTCACAAACAACTTAAATCAGTCCTAAACAAGTGCAATTATCTATTTTCCACCTAAGTGGACTTTTATGTTTGCCTCTAAAAGGACTTAGATAGTTGCCACGTATGTAGACTTTGATGTTTGCCACTTATGTGGACTTGAATTACAGACATACACTCTCCTGAAACAGATTAGTTTTTGGAATTACAGAAAAGACCATTCACTTGCACCACGTGTTGCACTTGACTGTGTTGGTACACCATCACCCATTTCTCTTCCATCTGCATTCCTTATTTCACTCACTGGCACTTGAGAACTGGTAGAAGGTTGACTTGCAGGTTGAGTGAGAGTTCTTTTTTGTGGACTAATTTTTTCTATTTGTACTCTTCTCTTTATGCATCTACTATGGGATGAACCTTGACTGGAAACACCTGCACCACCTGGACCACTTGCACCACCTTCACCAGTAGTAGTAGACAAACCTATAACAACATCAGCACCTAATCCACCTGAACCATCTTGACCAACTGCAGGTTCTGTTTCTTGTGCTTGCCTAGATACACTACCACTGACTTCTGCATTGTTGCCACCTACATAAAAAAAAATCCTTGTAACCTGTTCGATGATGTTTAGATCAAAGACACACTTATAGCTTGAAGCTGGAATAACTACCTGTTGTTGCCTTTCGACCTTGTCCTCTGCATGTTTTCTTATTGTGTCCAGTGTTTTTGCATGATTGACATGTAATGGTTCTTCCTTTCCTTCTCAGTTTACCATCTTTCACAAATGCTTCATCATCATGTTTGGACCTCTTTCTTTTCTTCCTTGGTCGGCCTACCTAGACATGATGCTTGGGTGGCAAAAGTGTTATTGGACATGTAGACTTCTCTCAGTACTTGGTCCTATAAATTGGTTGTATCTTGTGAGAGTATGTTTCCTTCTATGTACTCAACCAATAACAAGGATTAACCTAAGTTTTTGGGGGTGGTGTCGCCCGGTCATTCAGATCCATATTCCAATAAGCTGCAACAGCATGCTTACAAGGAATCCCTATAAATTCCTATTTCCTACATGAACATGTCATACTCACTACATTCACAACACAGTGATCTTCAAGTAAACATGAAACTTGATACTTATTTGCTCCATTCCATTGCACCTTCATTAAATGAGCTTCTTTCTTGATGGATTCTATGATTCTGGTTGCAGTAGGGGTCAAAAGACCAGTACATTTATCAATCACACCTTGTACATTCATAATTTTCTTCATGCAATACTCTCTGATGTACTCTAAAAGTGTGATCACTGGCTTATCCTTACCTCCAACTATTTTACCATTAAAGACCTCACAGATGTTGTTGAGCAATAAATCAGATTTGGCTCTACCTACAAATCAAAAAATACAATATCATTTAATGCTATATAACTATACCTAATACTCATAAATATGAAAGCAGTAAAAACTATGATGGCATTAAGAAAATTACACGGTTAGTCCCAGCATTTATGTGTTACCTAAAAAATGAGATCTAGCCCAATGTTTTGCTGGTATCTTGTTCAACCGTTCATGTGCCTTAGGATTCATCGTCTTAAGTTCCAACAGACACTTTTTAAAATCTATAACATTTGTAGCAGATGCAACTCTCCACAAAAAATCCTTGTATGTTTGTCTACACCATCCCTGCTTCATGTTTTCATGTATGTGTCGCAAGCAATATCTGTGTTTTGCACTTGGGTAAACAGTTTTAATGGCTAGAATGATACCCTGCATGAACCAATTCATTAATCAGTTACAAATTCATATAATTCAGTAATTAAGAATTCAACTAGTCAAGCATAATGCTAACCTTTTGTCTATTACTGATGAATGTGAAATTTAAATTGAGATGCAGATCTATGTCATCACCCAAACATTACAAGAACCAACACCATGAACTCTTACTTTCAGCTTCAACCAACGCATAGGCCAATGGGTAAATTCCATTGTTTGAATCCAGTCCAATCGCTACCAATACTTGGCCTAGAAATGACCCCTTCATGAAAACACCATCTAAGCATAACAGATCTCTTTTACAGGCTCTAAAACCCAGTTTTAATGCTCCCAAACAAATGTATATTCTCTGAAACACCATAGTAGGCAAAGAAGGATTAGTATTCCTTTCAACTACAATCTTGACAGTGGTATTAGGGTTTATAGAATGTAACTCAACAACATAGTCTCTAAGCATAGAATACCGCAAAACATGATCTCCTCTAATCTCTCTTTCAGCTTTAGCTTTAGCTCTGAAAGCTTTGCTCATAGATATCTAAACCTCTAGCTCACGTTGGAGCTGGTCTTGAACTGCCTTAACTGGGATATCCGGATTAACCCTGACTTATTCAAATATCTTTTTAGACAAGAATTTATAAGTGTAGTGTTTGATTTCCATGGATTGAAGGCATGTATGTGTATCGTTGTGTGTCCTCACCACCTAATTTTTTGTGAATTTGTCTTTTCCCACATACAAGACCCAAGGGCAGAGATCTCCTTTATCATGTGCATCTAAAAAAGAAGGAGATGCTTGACTGTCATCATTGATACCTGTATTCTTTCTTTTTTTACTCCTAGTAGTTGGGCCACTTGATCTACTAGGCTCAGCTTCCATTCCATGATTTAGGCCAGTTAGTCCAGTACCTTGTGACATTATAAATGCATGCACTTTTCCATCACATCTTGCTCTCATCATTCTTATACAGCTTTAAATTCCTTCTGCTTTTAATGGAATGCAAGTAGACTCTATCCTTAGCCTCTTTTAGAGTTGTAAATGTTTGGATAGAGTAAAATGAGTACTTCTACTGACCACTAGCATTTATAACACCTTCCATTTCTGTCCTCAATTCGGCTAGCCTTCTCTTCCTGTAATTTGTTTCTACATCATTACCAGGGTCACTGTCGAAACCATCCACATTGATGACATCCACTTCCTCTCCTTCTAAAACATCATCCAACACTAGATTAGTGACACCAATGTTGTCAAAAGGAAGATCCATGCTAATACTAAACAAATGGTCATCAACATCAGGCTCTACAATCTCATTCTCTTCATCTACCAAAAAATCTTCGTCTACATCATCATCATCATCATATGTACCTACATCTTCACTAGACTGCACATCATATTCAGTTTCATATGCAGTACTATTCCTTTATCATCATAGAAGAACTGTCCATCAGTAGGAGCTGATTCATCTTCCTGAACATTACCATGTTCAGCATCTTCCCCATCTTCCCTAGAACTCACATAATCTTCAAG
>BQNB010075186.1:0-31552 GCA_026074375.1 Tanacetum coccineum | reverse complement strand
GTTAGTCGATAAGATTTGGATATCGGATTCCCAAATGAAGCTGAGGATTTGAAGCTCTTGTGATCGAAGGACAAAAACCACGAGCACGAGAGATTTTAAAAATCCAGGACATCCTGGACAATACAACATAAAATACAAAACACGAATAATGGAAGAGGCGAGCCTCCTCACAACAACAAACACTTATTCATTACTACTAAGCTAGCATACTACTACTACGGATAAACTAGGATAAGCATGGGTGCCTCCCACGAAGCGCTTATTTAGGGTCACTTAGCTTGACCCAATCCCTGAATTTAATTGTCCTTAGGGAAGGTTTGGAGATCCGGGATATCCTTAGCAGGGACATCTCCTCCAAAATAGTGCTTCAGACGATGACCATTTACTTTGAAGTTTGGCCCGGAGTTTTGGGATAACTCAACGGTGCCATATGGAAAGACTTGAACAATGGTAAATGGTCCTGACGAGCGGGATTTTAATTTGTCGGAGAAAATTTTCAATCTTGAGTTAAAGAGGAGGACTTGATCACCGACGTTGAAAACGTGGTTTTTGATCTTTGCGTCATGGATCCTCTTAGTTTTCTCTTTGTAAATCAAATAATTTTCATAGGCTTGATCACGTAATTTATTTAATTCATTGAGTTGAACTTTGCGTTGATCTCCCGTGGTTTTGAGATCAAAGTTTACATGCTTAAGGGCCCAGTAGGCTTTGTGCTCCAACTCAACCGGCAGATGACATGCCTTTCCATATACAAGCTTATACGGAGTGCACCCGATGGGTGTTTTGTACGCTGTACGGAAGGCCCAGAGAGCGTCATCCAGTTTGTCCGACCAAGAGGCACGATTTTCGCCCACTGTCCTTTCAAGAATTCTTTTTAAACCACGATTCGATACCTCAACCTGCCCACTTGTCTGTGGGTGATATGCGGTGGAGAGACGATGAGTGACTCCGTATTTAAGCATGACCTTTGTAAACTGGTCATTGCAAAAATGTGTTCCACGATCACTGATGATGGCACGAGGGGCACCGAATCTAGCAAAGAGAGATTTAAGAAATTTGCAAACTACTCGGGCGTCTTTGGTGGGGAGCGCCTTTGCTTCAACCCATTTTGATAGGTAATCGACAGCCATAAGTATGTATTTGTTTCCTTTTGATGATGGGAATGGTCCCATGAAGTCTATGCCCCAAACATCAAAGATTTCACAAACTTGGATAGAATTTTGAGGCATCTCATCCCTTTGTGAAATTTTTCCTTGTCGTTGGCACGAGTCGCAATTTTTGACCAACTCATGTGCATCCTTGTAAATTGTAGGCCAAAAGAATCCGGCATCAAAGACCTTTTTGGCAGTGAGATTTGCACCGTAATGTCCCCCGGTGGGTCCATTGTGGCAAGCTTCGAGTATGTCGAGAGCTTCTTTGCTGTGCACATACCGCCAGATCATTTGATCCGCAAGATTTGAACATGAGGGCCCATCCCCAGGATAGGACGTGTTTGACGTCTTGAAAAACTTTGTTTTTCTTGCTGTGATGTTATTCCTTAAACAATGAAGTTCCCCGGTGGTAATTGCGAAATCTGCAAACCAATGGGTTATATCAACACGAAGAGCATCCGATCCAAGAGTTTCTCGAGGGAAATGTTTTTCCGTGAATCTCACTTGTTCATCGTGTTTATCTTGATGAGGGTTCTCAAGTCTGGAAGATAGATCGGCGGCCAAATTTTCCTGTCCTTTTTTTGTCTTGGATGACAACTTGAATTCTTGGAGCAAAGATCCATCCGCATCAGTCTCGGCTCTCTAGCTTCCTTTTTAGTGAAGAGTACTTATATAGCAGATGGTCCGGTATAATCTATGCTCTTAGACAAAATGAGATATGAACTGAAATTTCTCAAAAAGCGTACCACTACGGCTAGCATTCTTTAACTCGGTTGTCAAGTTTGTGTGCTGGAGCTTCAGTCATTGTTTTGCTGGCCATAGTGATGGTTTGATATGCTTGTTTTTTCGTTCATGCCCTAGACTGGCCCCATTGCAAAGTCGCTGTGCATCAAATGATGTTCGAAGGACAAGTCCCAGTCGCGGAGCAATCAAAATTGGAGCTCGATTATTTTCTTTTTGAAGTGTAATTAAAGGATTACGATACACTCTTTTGAGAAGAAAAATGGAGTCTCTTTTTCGAGCTGGTGGACGTCATTGGCGGGCTTATTTTTGAAAAGTCTTGTATGAAACGTCGGTTAAAACCGGCATGCCAAAGATAAAACTTCGAAGCCCCTTTACAGTAGTCGGGTGAGGGGCTTGGCGATATAAACATCACCTTTAGCCATCTGTCGAACCTCTATTCCTGACTTGGGATTTTGTGTCCAAGTACAATGCCTTCATTTACCATAAATATGGCTTTTTCCCAGTTTAGGACCAAAATTGTTGTCTTCACTCCGTTTTAACATTTTGTCCATAATGGGATAGGCACTGTAGAGAAAGAATCCTGAAGACTGAAAAGTCATCCATAAAACCTTCCATTGTTTTTTCGATCATGTCATGGAATATTGCCATCTTACTCGTGAAACGTGTCAGCGTGCATTGCATAGCCCAAATGGCATACGAACGATTGGGCAAATTGTTCCGTTATGGGCAAGAGAATGATGCTCTTTTCTGTCCTACGGGTCTATGGGATCTAAAAATAACCCGAGAAGCCATCGAAGAAACAATAGTATTGATTTCCCGCGAGTCTTTCGAGCATTTGGTCCATAAAGGGCAATGGAAAATGGTCCTTTCGGGTAGCTTCATTCAACTTTCTATAGTCAATGCACACCCTCCACCCTGTGACCAATCGAGTCGGTATTAAATCATTTTCATCATTTTTAACGACGGTCATGCCACCCTTTTTCGGTACACAGTGCACCGGGCTTACCCATGGACTGTCAGAGATCGGATAAATTAATCCGGCGTCAAGAAGTTTTTCAACCTCTTTCTTGATGACGTCATGGATCTTTGGATTTACCCACCTTTGATGCTGAACAGTTGGTTCGTAGTCCTCTTCCATGAGAATTTTGTGGGTACAAAACTCTAGGTCAATACCCTTAATATCGGAGAGTTTCCAAGCGATGGCTCGCTTATGGGACTTTAAAACCTCGATTAGAGCGGCCTTTTCCTCATTCTTCAAATCTTTTGCAATTATGACAGGCAACTTGTCCTTACCTTCCAAAAATGCATATTCTAAATGAGGTGGCAAGTCCTTGAGTTCAACCTCAGGGGGCTCATTATCTGAAGATTTTTCATTGTTTGCTTCAACAAAATTTTAAGATTTTTCGTCTTTCTGGAAAATAATTCCCTTGATTGGGATTTGTTTGTGGTGGTGATCGGGCCTCACTATTAAGAATTGCTTCGAGGAGAAGAATGTACCCCATCAGGGTATATATGTTGGATCAACTACGGTGAAGTTGGATAATCCTCTTAATAGCAGAAAGAGTCGACTTCTTCGAATAAGGAAGAAATCAATGTCCCCGGGGGGGAAATTTTTTGGAGTTAAAGTGGAGATTGCCACCCTATAGTGGAGGATGATTAGTTCATAGTAAGGAGTGGGATTTCCACTCGAGATCACATTTGAGAAACAAGAACTTCTGAGAGGTATTCTTCCAAGCCATATCAATGACGTCATATTCGGTTTGCCGCATATGATTGTAATTAGCCGTGTATCTTGAAGTTGGTCCAGATTGAATGTAATGCCTCTCTGCCAACACAAGGCTTATTTCACCTTCGTATACATATTTCAATGCACGATGGTCCTTTAAGAAACTCCTCCAGAGAATTAAAAGGTATCGGGGGTCTGGGCTCAAAATGAACGACACGAAATCTGCAGGAAAATTGAAACTTTCCACACCGTTACATAGACTTTTCGGCGATACGATGGGTTTTAGAGATTGAACGGTCCGATTGTTCTAGTGTTCATGCAATGTCGGGGTTTGTTCGGGAAGATAGAGATTTTTCCATACGGAATATGGCATAATATTATGCTTGGCCAAGGATCGGCCAAGGCCGTTGCATGTATTAACTCCGAGAATTCACACTGAATAAGAAATCGGCCTGGGTCTCAAGTTTTTTCGGTAACTTGTTTAGGGATCACCGCCGAGCAATTTATTCAATGAAGTTCTTGCATGTTTCACTCAACTTTTCTTTGTTTCGATAAAGGTTTTTAGGTCGAGCGCGATTTTGTCATAAGCATCAAGGCATCCGGTAAAGCTAATTTCGAATCTCAAATCTCTAAGATTTAGTTTTAGAATTTCGCAATTTGGTCGTTAGCTTTTCACGACGTCTTTCATTATTTCTTCTTGAAGGAAATGGAATTGATGCTTTTTGGTTAGGCATTGAAGCACTAACTGGAGCATTTACTAGTTCAGAGATTGATTCATGATGGACAACAGGGACAACCGGAGGTTGGACATCTTCGGTGCTTCCGTTATTAGTAGGAGACATCGTGTCCTTTGTGACCTCGGTCTCACGTTCAGTACTTTAGGAGAGAAGTAGTAATAGGGAATTGTGGGCTCCTTGGTAAGCAACGCCACTCTTGAGTGGTAATACCTTTACAAGTCCTCCTTCGGGTAGTAACAGTGTTACTAGGGAGAGTTCCCGTGAAGCTAGAGGCGGTATGGAAGTGACAAAATTTGAAAGCATGTTCGTGTGATTGGTCAATTGATTTTGCCATGTTTTGACTTGAGTTTGGGCATTGTTCTCTCACAACTAAGCTTCATTAGCCTTTTACGTAGGGCTTGTAAATTTCCTTTGATACACCTTGAATTTGAGGAGTGGAGCTTGATAGGCGGGAGCTTGATAAGCAGGAGTTGAACAACCTGAGGTCTGATAGATTGACCTTGATGAAAATAGGGTTGGTAAGTAAGATGAAGCTGTTTGATTGAAATTCCCCCGGTTTTGGTTGTAACGATTCTGATTGTTTCCTTGATTTTGCACATTATGATTGTTTTGAACGGGAGGAAAACCGGGAGGTCGAATTTGATTTGAAATCGGGGCTCGATAACCGGTGTTTCCTTGGTTGATAATTAGCTTTTTTTTTTCTACGGCTGCTTGAGAGACTATTCTGAATATCCTGTCTCGATACTATAACATTTCAAAGGTGGTTGGACAAGTTTGGTTAGAATGAGTCCACTCGCTAAGTAACACAACTTTCCTCAACCGCTTTACGGGAGTAAGGAGCGGAGAGATTGATTTTTCTTATCAAGAAGTAGGCTTTTCACCATTCTCTATCAGCTCTGCAACATCGATGAAATTCCGGCGGGGGTGGAGTGCTTGAACTCACTTGGCCAACAACCGGTTTGTTACGTGAATTACAAACTTTGGATTTGCTTTCAATGATTCTTAGGCAATCACGAGGCATTTTATCCAAAAAGTTACCACCCGCGGCGGAATTTAATGAATCTGATCTATTATAGGTTCAAGGCATTATAAGTATGCATCGAGTTGATGCAATTCTGAAATTCCCTAATGTGGACTTGCCCGATGAAGATCGTTTTAAATCGGTCTCTGCTTCATAAAAACGTCTCATCAAATCTTTGTTGAAATCTCGTGATTTCATTTCGAAGATTGGTTGTTTTAGACGGAGGGAAAAATTTGTTTGATGAATTTAGAAAAAAATCATCCATGTTTGAAATTGGATCGAGGGGGTTCTTTTCAAGCCAAATCCGGGCTGCCCCCTCGAGGGAAAATAGGAAAAGCATAAGCTTTACCGACGTACTCGGGACGTTCGGGAACTTCATCATAGAAGTGATCTTGTTGAAATATCGGATGTGAGCATGAGGATCTTCTTTGTCATGTCCAAAGAATTGCTTGTTTTAAACGAGGTTAAGCAGACCGTGCTTAAGCTCAAAGTTTTCCGCGGTGATTTCGGGCACAACGATGGCATCCTCGTAACCCTTGGTGGGTGCTTCGAGCAATTGAGCCATAGTCCGGGTATCATCCATTGGAGCTAGGGGAGGAGCTGGATTTTCAATCGGTTCTTTAAGATTAAATGGTTCAACAACAGGTGGTGGGGCCTGTTGTTGTTGATGGTGAAGATTACAAGATTGGGAATGAGTGCGCATGCACTAAAAAAGAAAATTTACACTAATTTTTTTTTTGTTCTATTGGTTTATCAAAAGTAAATTCATAATTTATTTAATAACGGCAACAAAAAAAGACAACTTAAACATAATAAACGACAAGCTTTCGGTAACTCATTTGAAAGAAAACGCAAAAAGGAGCGGTAAGATAGGAAAGCGCGAAGCTATTAAAAACTTTTTTCCTTTAGGGTCGTTAGTTACAAGGAACGAATCGCCTCTATACTCCTCTTTGAGTTTGTTTTTTGTTTATCTTTTAAAAGGTGAACCGTACTCGCAAGTGACTACAAAAAGGTAAGTTTTTTATTCTTTGGTTCGGGAACTTATTAATGGATAATACTTCAGTTGAAAGTATTATATGTTGGTGTTCTTTTACCAATTTGATTGATTTTTATTGATAATTTAAGACAATGTTTTTATCTATTTGGTTTTCTTTTTTTTATAGTTTTTCTTTAAATGATAATTATAGTAGAAAGAAAATGAAAATATTTATGTACCTTTTGGTTTTTTTATAAGCCAATACTTCAGAATGAAGGATTTCATAAGACTAAGTTTAAACAGTATGGATAATCCCGACCCAGCGCCCGGCAGCGGCCGCTAAAAATTGTTAATAAAGTTTTAACTAGACCTTTATATATATTATAATATATAACTAAAAATTATATATAATAAGTTTAATCTTAAATATAATCAATGAAACCGAGAAGTAGTATAGAATATTCCCGGGTCGTTTATCCCCAACGAGGCTATGCTTGAAAATTGATACAGTCGGAAAATTGGAGTTTGAATGAGATTAATGATTTGGGAGTTTAGAAAGCTAAATTAATCAATAATAAGCAAAAACGATTGAGAAAAACCTAAAAATTATGAAATTAAACTGAAAAACCGAACGAGCAAATAAAATCCAGAACACGGGAATGTCATAACCTAAAATCTTAAAATTAACCTACAAAGAGATTTTTACTTCTAATCTACTCTAGGGGATAATAATGTAGAATGAAAAAGATGACCGAAAAACGAGTTTAAAAGAGCTTTTAAATGGAAAAAATAACAAAAAGGGTGGTAAATCCCGTGCTTTAAATGTACGATTTTGAAAAAACGACAATAACGAACTATTTTCTATTTTCCTAAGTGAAATGATAAAAGAAAATTTTCCTAAAAAAGAAAATTATTTTTTTGTTGTTTATTATTAATTATATGAATTTAAACGATTTAGATGAAAATAAAAATTTAATAATACCCTAAACATTTTATAAAAATTTCAAAAAAATACAAGTAAATTGCTCAAAAAGGTGAGCTTAACCTTCGAAAATTTCAAAAGCTGCGGAATGGGGGCTTATAAATAAGCCCCGAAAAAGCTAAAAAGGGCTTATGCTTATTGGGCTAACAAGGGCATAAAAGAATAATGCTTCCAAACTCTAACGGATAGCCCTGCCGGGCCGGATGGTAAGTGTGTGTGCCTTTGAACGAGAGGGGAGGGGTTCGAGTCCCACTCACACCCCTTTTTTTTATGCTACAGTGCTATTTTAAAAAAAAAAAATTATTACAAACTTATTAAACACATGAAGCTAAACATTTTTCCTAACTACAACTTTTTGAGAAAGTGAATAAATAAGCTAGAAAAAGGCCTTAAAAGCTGACAGAGTACTTATGGGCTTAAAATGGCTTGAAATGGCTTTTTCTTTATGAGATTTAGCAAAAAATAAGCAATGCAAGTGAGAAATAAGCACTCACAGACACTAAAGGAGACTAAATAAGCAATAAGCAACAAAAATCATCAACTAAGAGCTAACAAATAAGCACTCAAAAACAGACAGATTGCTTAAGGGCATAAAGGGCTCAAGGACTTTTTTTTTCTTTGACTTAAGCACACAATAAGCAATGACAGAAACAATAAGCAAACAAAGGAACAAGCACACTTAATAAGCAACTAAAAACAAGAAAACAGCAATTAAAAAGCACAAAATAAGCTGGAAAATAAAATTAAGCTAAACCCTATACTAGCATACAAAACAGTGAAAAATTTCCTACTTTGTGCTTACTTTTAAACACTCAAAAGACCAAGATAAGGTCTGAGATTATGAGGCTTAATAAAAGAGCTTATTGGCTTTCTAGAAAAGCCAAAAGCTTGAACAAACACTCTCAAATAAGCAAGAAAACTTGGCTTGAAATCTTGGCTTCTAGACCAGGGGAGCTTTAACAGTTTTAAAAGGGACAAAAGGTAGTTTAAAATAGCTAGCAAAACTCAAAAAATAAGTTAAAACAGATGGGACATAAGCTTACAAAGGCTTTGTGAACAAAATTTGGAACTAAAAAACATATTTTAGCTGCTGATAAATGGGATTAAAGTAAAACAGATTGGGACTTGAAGTATACTTGTAAAAACTTGACAAACCTTTGACAGTTTTAAAAGACACTTAAGTAAAACTTAAAAACAGATTCTAAAACCTACAACACTTTTAAAAACATATTAAAATCAATAAAAAAGCTTGTCAAATGTGACCCAATGACCCATATGGGTTTTTAACCCATAATGACCCGTTTTACCTCTTTTGCCAAACACCCCTTTAGCCTTTTGAATGTTCAATTTTAAAGTTGATTATAGGAGATTTAAGTTAGCTTTTTATAAATATGACAAATAGTCAATAGTGATCAAAAATAAGCAAAGTATGCAAGCAAAAAAATAAGCACTCACAATAGTACATAAGCAAGATGATAACATGGCACTTATAAAAGAGAAAATTTGGCAGATTCAACAAGGCATTAAAAATAACAACAAGCATAAAAGGCAGATAAATAAGCATTAGAAACATGTATGAATCAAAATAAGCATAATAAGACTAAATTAAAGCTATGTACAGTAACTAAAAAAAGCAAAAAATTTTTAAAAAGAAATATACCTTGACTCCTGCTCAAAACAGGAGTTTATAAACCTTAAACAAGCTCTAATCCTACCCAAGCTTATAAATAAGCTATACTAAGAACCCAATGAGCCTTCCATTACTGCTTATTCATCCAAAAGCTTAAATTCAGCACTCTCTTTTTCTTTCTTTTTGGTCTTTTCTCTTTTTTTGTATTAAAGTTTAAAGACATGTTAAATGTTGCTGACTTGAGAACTTATATGAATCAAAAGTGAACTTAAAAGAAACTTAAATCTAAAAAAAACTTGGAACACACTTTAAAAACATGAATCTGAATTTTCATTAAACTTAAAAATTACAAGTACATAAAAAGTTTTAAACTGAGTTACACTACTTTTTTAAAACTGCAAAACTAAAGTGTTCTCTAAAAAAGACTCTGTCCTAAAAGGCTTTACAAAGCTTTATAGAACAATTCAAGCTTAGGCTCTTTTTTTTTTATTTTTTTTTTCTTTTCTTTGTCTTCTTCTCTTTTTTGTTTGTTTGCTTGAGACAAAACAGCTATTGTGTTGTTGTGTGTTTGTAGAGACTCAAGTCAATTGCAGCCCTTTCATTCTTGTGTGTTGCCACAATCATTTAAATCACACCATGATTCGAGGTTCAAGTCCTAGGATTTGCCAGCGTGGACCTTTAGCATGTGGGGAGGCGTCGAGGTTTATGTTGTGACGGGTTTAGAGTATTGTGGTGTGGGTCTAGAGGCTTGAAAACGGACGGGTTTGGGGTGTTATGGTGTTTGGCGAGAAACCCGACCTAAGAAGATATACAGTATACGCATTTGAGTTTATAAGTGGGTTTGTAGATTTGGCAATAGTGGCCCCTCAACCTTTATAACTTCATTGCAAGAAAGGTCCTTGTGGGGGGGAAAGTTTTGGGATTAGGCAAGTTTGCCCCTTCAGGGTTATAAGGTTTATTACATGGGCAGTCCTTGTATGGTACAAGTTTGGACAGTTGGCAAATGTGGCCCTTGTGGTATATCTTTGGTGTATTGGCAGTATGAGCCCTTGGGCTTTTTGAAAGGGTTTTGGGCTTATGTAAATTAAATGGGCCTTAAGTCTTCATTTATACTGATGGGCTTATCCGAACCTTGTGGGTATGTGGTTTGAACCATTAAGTATTCTTACGTTGTCGGGCTTGACTTTGGGACTGTTGACTTTTGTTGACTTTTTGGTCTTTGGCTTCGATTTGACTTTGTCTTTTCCACGCTTTTCCATTCCGTGCTCGGTTTTGTCCGTTTTTGCTTGGTTTTTCGTCCTTTTGTCGGATATCCGTTTCCTGCACAATATAAATGCAAACATACAAATACAAAGTATTTTTGGTACGTTTTTGGTCATTTTAGCTTGTTTTTAATGGTGAAAGGTATGTGTAATTAAACGCATACCAAGGAGGCAGAGGTTCCTCAAGATGAGACAGAGCATGAGGAAAGTGTACCCACACCTTCCAATGATCCACAAACCCTAGTGTGAGGGTAGCATGAACTACTAATTTTGTTCGATGGGTTTTATGTAACCAAATTGCAAACACAGGTTCTTGTTTTAGAAAAAGCAAATGTATGCTCAAGCAAAAAGAGATTGCTGGCTTTGGAAGTAAGAGGGTTCAAGAGGTTGGGAAAGGAAGGAAGAAAAAAGTCAAGGGACCTACATGTATGAAGAGGACTCCAAGAAAGTTGGTATGTCTAGGAGAGTTGAGTCCTCTGAAGATCAGGAAAGTTTGGGTGATCCTGAAGATGCATCCAAATAGGGGAGGAGTATTGCAGATCTTGATAAGGATGATGATGTAACTTTAGTTGATGAAACTCAAGAAAGACAGGATGGTGAATTGATGTTTAATACTAGAGTTTTGGATACTGATGAGATGCCTGTGGAAGCAAAAGTTGATGAGAAAGATGAACAGAGTACTAAGCTTGATGATAGTACTGCTGGTGAAGCAGTTACTACTGCTAGTGTCGAAGGTGGTGTTGCTTCTACAACTATTAAGGAAATCACTTTGGCTTAGACACTTATTTAGATCAAAGCAGCTAAGCATAAAGTTGTTACTACTGCTGCTACAACAACAACAACTATAAGACCCAAGGCTAGAGGGGTAGTAGTACAGGAGCCAAGTGAGTTCAAAGCTCCACAAGAGGCACAACCTTCAATTTCTAAAGACAAAGGAAAAGGTATTATGATTGAGCCTGAAGTTCCTTTAAAAAGAAAAAATCAAATTGCTCTTGATGAACAAATAGCAAAAGATATTCAAGCTAAGTTGGATGTTGAATTAATAGATGAAGAAAAGCTGGCAAGGAAACAAGAAGAAGAAGCCAACATAGCATTCATTGAGTCATGGGAAAATACACAACTATGATGGAGGCTGATAGATTGCTGGCTGAGAGACTCCAATCAAGAGAAAGAGAGGAGTTGACAGATGAGGAAAAAGGAAAACTATTTATAGAACCGATGGAGAAAAGAAGAAAACATTTTGCTGCACTCAGAGCACAAGAAAGAGAATACGAACCTCCTACCAAGGCACAAAAGAGAAACTCAATGTTACTATCTTAAGCACATAGGTGGATACACATGCAAACAGCTAAAGGGAAAGAGTTTTGATGAGATTCAAAAGCTGTTTGACAAGGAAATAAAGAGGGTAAATACCTTTGTGGCTATGGGTTCTGAGGTACAAGAAAGTAATGAAAAGAAGGTAGAAGGTAGTGAGGAGAAAACTAAAGCCAGCAGAAAGAAGATGCTTGGAAAAAAAGAGCAGGGAAAGAACAACAGCAAGAATCCTCAAAGAAACAAAGAATATAGGAAGACAAAGAGTTAGATGAAGTTGAAGAAGATGATGAAGCTGAGCTGAAGAAGTATTTGGTGATTAAAAAGGATAAATATTATAGCAATGGATGTTATACCAACTTGTTACCAACCACCAGTGATTATTGATTACAAGCTTCTTAAAGAAGGACACCCTGGTCAAAACAAATATGGTCTTTTATCAGTTTGATAAGAGCAGATGGAAGCTCCAAGTGATATTCTTCAGTGATTAGAATGATTAGGCATGACAAAGAAGAGTTTGTTGTCTCTTGGATGTTAGTCAAAACAAAAGCATGGTGATATAAGGCCTGAAGATGATCATTAAGAGTGTGTGTGGGAGATTTGAAAGTACATGTTTAACAGACATTAGGTAGTGATGTATGGAGAATTTACAAGGATTATGGTGTCCATTTGGTGAAAGTTGATTGATATCTGGAAGGTTCCACTTTGTAAGGTTTGAAAATGTCTACATTTTTTTTTTGGTTGACAAAGAGAAATCCCCTCATACAATTTCCATCACCATTTTGCTAACATGATACTTCAAAATGATATCTTTAATGAGTGTGCTGATTCAAGTGCTAAAAGTTATGATAAAGCAGCAAAAAAGTTAATGAAGACTCTTATTAAAGATTGGAATCTTGAAGATTATGAAGTAAACATCAAGTTTAGGGGAGGATTGTTGGGACTTAAAAGACTTCATGGATTCTTAGAAGTTACTATTACTCAGGTACATAATGGAAATTATGCTAAGTAGTTAGTATTGGTAGTATAAGGTTACCACTGCTAGTTACTATGTTAGTTATACTTTAGTACTGATAGCATAAAGTATACTGTTGTTAGTTGAGTTAGACTGCTCTGTGTTTTGAAGACTAAATATAAGCTAAGGTAGTTAGCTGCTGCTAGTAGTATTTGTTAGTCTGCTAGTACAACTTACTACTATTAGTATATATTAGTACTGCTAGTACTAATGTTACTACTACTTATGTTTATTAGTGTTGCTAGTGAAAAGATTACAACTGTTGGATTATAACTATTGGATTACAACTGCTTGAAGACTTTCTACAGTCAAGAGGATAAAGACGAATTAATAAAGGAGGTAAAGATTGTTTGGGAGAACAAGAATACTTGTGAGCATAGTATTGAGATATTTTTACTAGATATGCATAATGTATTTATTTAAATGATTACATTTATGTTCTAGAAAAGATTAAGATATCTTAAGATTGTATTGTAAGCCGACTAAGGACTCTTTTAGTCTATAAAAGGAGGCTCCTAGGGCATTTAGTTAAGAGAACATCAGTATTTACATATAAGTTCTTCTTAGTTGTCAAGTCGATCAAAGAAATGCTTTAAGGTTGTAAACCCTTCAGTTCTAGTGAAGAGTACTCGTATTATTGATCTAATAATAGATGGAGCGTTTGGATATATCTTTGTTTTGTTCAAGATTATTGTTTTTTATTCATAATACTTTAGGTTTTAAGGTGTAGATTACGCATTACACTTTAGTATACATATAAAGTTTCTACAACAAGTTATTTTGGATTTATCCAAGGTAATTTAACCTTAGACAACCTAAGGAATCGATCAAGGATTGGGATCAACAAAGGCATATCCAAGTTAGTGATGGTTTGGGTCCCCAAAAGAGACTAATTTTCTTACCTTATGTGCAGGGAAATCCACAGCAAGATTTAGAGGATCAAGGTTTGTGATGACGTGGATGTAAGGCAACTAACAGGGAAACATGTTCCTATATTACTGACTTTGGAAGAAATTGGTGGAGGGTATGTTGCCTATGGATGGTAACCCCTAATAGAGGGAAATACAGGAAGAGGTACAATCAAAACTGGTAATTTAGATTTTGAGAATATGTATTTTGTGAAGAGAGTTATAGTTTAATTTCTCTTTAGTGTCTCACAAATGTGTGTTCCAAAAAGAATAGTGTTTCTTAATACACAAACACGACATCTGAATTTATTGTTTTATCTCCAAACTTTAATGTAATGATGATAGACAGTTTACTTAAAGTTCCTAGAAAGAACAATATGTATAGTGTTGATTTATAGAATATTGTTCCTAAAGGAGGTCTAACTTTGTCTCTTTCAAAAGCCACATCGATGAATCTTATCTTTGGATAGGAGGCTTGGACACATAAATTTCAAAACTATGAATAAACTGGTTAAGGGAAATCTTGTAAGAGGTTTACATGAAATGATGCCTAATCTCTATATGCTTTGTTTTAGAATGATAGACAGGATTCTTGACAACACAAATAGCACTCTCATTGTTAACATGGATCTTTGTCTGCATAAAATTATATCCATAATCCAACATCTAATTTTGGATCCAAAGCACTTGACTACAGCAGTAAGAAGCAACAATATACTCAACTTCAGAAGTTGCGTTGGCCACCACAGTCTGCTTTTTACACTGCCAAGAGATTAACCTTGAACCAAGAAATTGACAACCTCCTGTTGTGGATTTCCTATCCAAGCTGGCACCTGCATAATCACTGTCTGAAAAAGCTTCTGATATAAAAGGAGAGTCCATAGGATACCAAAGGCCCAATTTGGGTTATCCTTTTAGGTATCTAAAGATCCTTTTTACAACATTCAAGTGGGAAACTTTTGGCTGAACTTGAAATCTTGAGCATGCACAAACTGAGAACATAATATATGGTCTAGAGGATGTAAGGTACATCAATGACCCAATCATTGACCTGTATAAATGGATATCAACATCCTCACCTTCTTCATCTTTTGTCAAAGCCTTGTTGGTTTCCATAGGAGTACTGGCTATCCTTATACTAGAAAAACCAAATTTCTTCAAGATTTCACCAACATACTTGTCCTGACTAATGAAGATCCCATCTTCTTTCTGCTTGACTTGTAAACCCAAGAAGAAAGTAAGCTCTCCTATTGAACTCATCTGGAACATTTTGTGCATTATTTGATCAAAATCTGTACATAAAGACTTTTTAGTGGAACCAAAGATGATGTCATCTACATATACTTGTACTAGTAGAATATCACCCTTGACTCTCTTTATGAACAAAGTCTTGTCAATTTGTCCTTTGTAGAATCCATTATCTAGCAGATAGGTAGAAAGAGTCTCATACCAAGCTCTAGGAGCTTAATGTAGACCATATAGGGCTTTCTCCACCTTATAAACTTTTTCTAGAAATTCTAGATCCATAAAACCTGGAGGTTGGCTAACATATACCTCCTCTTCAATAGTACCATAGAGAAAGGCACTTTTGACATCCATCTGATACATAATAAAATTCATGAATGATGCATAGGCTAAAAATAACTTGATTGCTTCAATCCTAGCAACAGGAGCAAAAACCTCATCATAATCAATGCCTTCTTCTTGTTTGTATCATTGTGCTACCAGCCTGGCTTTGTTTCTGACTACTATACCCCTTTCATCTTTCTTATTTCTATACACCCACTTTGTACCAATAGCCTTCTTGCCATAAGGTAGGTCAACTAGGGTCTAAACCTTCTGAATCTTGAACTGAAGCAACTCTTCTTGCATTGCTTCAACCCAACTTTCATCATCAAGGGCTTGAGCTATTTTTATGGGTTCTTACTGAGAGAGAAAATAGGTAAATAAGTAGTTATGGAAATCTTTATGATTTTTTCTTCTCTACTTTTGGATGTAGCTAATCATAGCATGTTCTCCAGAATTCTTCTTTGACATGCCCCTTGTTTGTACTGCTGACTTTGGATCTTCAATTATTTTATTTTTTGGATGAATAGAGTGTACTCTAGGTGTGGGAATAGGACTGACAATAGTTGAATGTTCCAAGTTGTTGAAATTAGCCTCTGCACCCATAACTTGATCAGCATAAGGAGAATTGTAAGTGTCCAAATCATCATCATCATCATAAACACTCCAAAAAATGTTAGTATTTTAAACTTCAGCAGTATCCTCCAAATCAGGCATGAGAGGATCATCTGGAAAATCATTGACATCAAAAGGAAAGGATCTACCAAGAGGAACAAATGATGGTCCAACATCATTAGAAGTTCTTGGTGCATTAGCAGCATTAACTGGTGTGCTAACAGTATTAAAACTGTTAGTGCTGCTGGCTCTAGTAGCCTTCCCTTGAAGAAGCTCCTTGTTGCACTGTGCTTCAAACTCTTGTCTAACAACATCTGATTGCTCTGCAGCCTCCTTCTCTTGATCTATCATTTTATCAAGAACATTCTCCAAGGCTTGTTCATTCTTACTTGCTGGTTTTTGTACAGGAGTTTCACCAGCAGTATCATCAGCTGTATCATTTTTATACTTTTCAACTGAGCTCTTGTAGCATGAAGAGATAAAAGACCATAATGGGAACACAATATATTGTTGAGTAGACACATTATTTTCTTCAAATTGTCTAGCATCAACACTTTTCTTCAAACCTGTATTACCATTAGCTTCTTGTGGACATGCATTTTTGTTAGTTTGATTCCCTGCAGTAACTGGTTGATAGTTCATAGAATTTGTTAAGGGATCAATATCAAAAAGCCAGTTAGGTCTTTGTCCTGGAACATTTGGTTTATTTTCAAGAAAGTTTACATGCAGATTCTCTTCAACTTTTCTGGTTTGAGAATTAAATACCCTGAAAGCTTTGCTATTTACAGAGTACCCAACTAAAAACTCTTCTTCAACCTTCCCATCAAATTTGCCTAAAGGGTCTAAGGTATTTAGGATAGTAACAGGACATCCAAAAGGTCTCATGAAGCTTATCCTTAGTGGTCTGCCAATTATAAGTTCATAGGGTGTCTTGTTATGAGGCTTGGTCACTAAAACCCTATTTAGAACATAACAAGCAGTATTAACTGCTTCAGCCCAAAATACAGCAGGTAGAAGTAAGTCTACTAGCATAGTCCTAGCAGCCTCAATCAGAGTCCTATTCTTTCTCTCAGTAACTCCATTTTGTTTTAGAGTTCTGGAAACACTAAATTCCTTTTTTATCCCTTTTAATCCACAAAATTCATTCATTTCCCTGTTTTTGAATTCTGTCCCATTATCACACATGATTACTTTAACCTTATGGTTTAATTGGTTTTCTATTTCTGTTATAAATCTCTTAAGAATCCTACTAGTCTCATCCTTAGAGGCTAAGAAGAAAACCCAGCTAAACCTGCTAAAGTCATCAGTCACTACAAGGCAATATGTCTTATGGTTGATACTCCAAACATATGTTGGACCAAATAAGTCCATATGCAACATCTATAAGGGTTGGCAGATAGAGCTCACAAGTTTAGCCTTACAGGAAGCCTTGTGTTGCTTTCCCTTCTGACAAGCAACACAAGTATGGTCATTGTCAAAAATCTTTAAAGGAAGACCTCTTACAAGGTTTCCCTTCACAAGTTTATTCATTGTTTTAAAATTCACATGACCCAACCTCCTATGCCATAATTTAGACTCATCAATTGTGGCTTTTGCAAACAAGTTAAATCTCCAGAAGGAACAACATTGTTTAAATCAAAGCTGTACATATTGCTTTTCCTGGGAAACTCTAAGCAGTACTTGGCTTTCATCAAGTAGCTTAAAATCAGGAGACAAAACAAGACATTCAGTTTTAGTGAAAAGAACACTGGTTTTCTTGTCACACATTTATGAGACAGAGAAAAGATTAAACTTTAGTTCTTTGACAAAAAACACATCTTCAAAGTCTAACTTATATGTTCTTATCTTTCCTTTTCTTGTTATCTTACCACCTCTAGCACTTCTACCAAAGGCAACAAAACCTCCATCAATGTCTTGATAGTCAGTAATGAAATCTTTGTTCCCTGTCATGTGCCTGGAACATCCACTATCAAATATTCCTTTGTTCTTCAAAGCTTGTTATGGATTTCCCTGCATAAAAGTAAGAGAGTCAGTGTCTTTTGGGGACCCAAGCCACTACTGACTTGAGTATGTGTTATGGATCTATATAATTTACTCTTTTTGAGACCCAATATCCACTATTATCTTTGGAGACATTGTTTAAATCAGTCATTTTAGGTCTTCAAACACAACCTGCTGATGCCTTAACAACGGTGACCCCATTTCCCTTAACAACACTAACTGCTGTTTGCCCAACAGTATTAACACCATTTACTCTGACAATATTAACTTTTTCATTTGAAATCCTGGTATTTGGTGCTGTTGATTTATAAAAAGACCTTCTAATAGGTGAATGAGACTTATGAAAAGCATTTGTTCTTAATTTTGAAACATTCACTCTATTTGTATGGGTAGCAGTATTAACTGGTCTGAATGTACTAGTTGATGTTGTTGCTCTTAGAGAGCTTTGCTTGGCAGCACTAACTGGTACTCTTCCAAACCTTGTCAAGACTGCAGATGGAACAAATTTATTTTGATGATTTATTCTCTGAGCACTGTTCCAAACTGGTCTAATTTCCCTTTGACTAGTATTCTTTCCTATATTTTTCAAAACAGACTTTTTAGCCATTCTCTTTTCATGAAAATCACAGTCTTTTATTAGATGGCTGTAACTGCCACAAACAAAACAGGCTTTCTTTGTAAACCCAAATCCTAACCCTAGTTTTTGAGTCATTTTCCCATTCCAATCTCTTCTATCTACCTTAGGATTTTAAGTGATTATCCTAGGTTTTTTAGCTTGTTTAGGTTTGACAGATTCATTCCTAGCATTAGTAAACTCAATCATTTTAAAACTAGGTTTGTCTGTTGCTTGCAAATCATTAGATTGAAAAATATCCTCATCATCACTAACCCAATCTTCAATGATAACTCCACTAGGCCTAACAGATTCAACTCTAGGCATTTCTACACTAGTATTGCTAGTTTGAGAGGTACTTGCTTCAACTTGAGACACACTAGCACTAGTCTTATTTGCTGTAGGCCTATAAACAGAATCATCCAATCCTGCAAAAGATAGGTCAGCTAGTGGAGGCATGTAGTTCCCAGTTAAAGGAGGAGGAACAACATGATATCCATTATCCTTTTTGAACCTATCATTTGTTTGATTGTCATCTCCATCACTTGAACGACTATCAAAGACACTATTAAACAATTCACTACCACTTGAATCATTTTCATTCAATTGATCTCCATATCCTAGACCAGTTTTATCTTTAGAACTTAATTGACTATTAATCAGTTTATTTAAGTTTTTAGAAGATGTTTCAAACTGTTCTAGTTTAGCTTTTAAATCATCTTTTTCTCTTAAAGTTTCATCTAACTGATTTTTAAGTTTAGTGATAGCATTAATTTTGTCTTTTACTTTAAATTCTAAGACTGCAATCTTTTCTTCATAGACCACTTCATTTTTTTGATGAATAACTAATTGAGCCTCTACAGATTCTAGGCCTAACTAATAAGCTACAATTTCTAGATTAGCCTTACTAAGAGTTTATCTATTGTCATCAAACATTTATTGAAGTTTTTCAACTGTTGTTTACACAGTTTTTTTAGAACAAGATTGTACATTATGTGTCAGACCTTGAGGAGTTTTGCAGTGTAGGCCCATGAGACAAACTCAGTTGGTTCATCTTGGAGCTATATAACTCCAGCATACCTAGACCATCTTGACAATCAAAGCATTGTCCTAACAACCAATGCATCACAGGTCTCTACTGGTATAGTCCTTTCTGGGTAGTCTCCTGCTCCTATACCCTGCATCTCCATTCATGTTCCCTTGATTTCTTAATGCTCTACATTCCCTTGAAAAATGGCCCTTCTATGATAGTTAAAGCATTCAACCTTAGTTTTATCAAAACCTACAGGTTCTTTGCCGTTGAAGATTAACTTTCTTCCAGTCTTCTTATAAAATTGCTTAACCCTCATAGAGAGCATGGCCATCTGCCATTTAAGATCCATTTCTTCCAAATCATCATGATCAATCTGCTCTAGGTCTTCATCATCTAGTTGTGGACTATTTGACTGATTAGCAAAGAATGAGAACATTAGATCATCCAGTATATGATAGAAATGAAGGAGGCTTTTCCCCTGAGAATATATGACTGATGCATAGAAACACCAATAGCAGTATTAACTCCCATTACTGCTGCTAGTGTCTTTTGCAGAGAGAAAGACCACACATCCCTGATAGTTTGAAGATGATCTAGTAGGAACCTAAGATATCAGCTTCAAACACTTTAGGTTTATTATATAGTGATCATCAAATATCCAAATCATATATACCATCTTTGTTTCCCATAATCAGGCTACATTATTCATGATGAAGGTAGAGCTCTTAAAAAAATTTAAATTTGCATCTTTCATTAAAACAGCTAGCTCCATGAACCTAATATCAAATATGATTTTGAAAACCTATCATAGCTTATCTAGCCTTCTGTGTCATATACCAAAAAGTTATCAAGTTATTTTTTTCAAGACATCTCCTGCACTTCTTGGATTTAACATACCACTAAAAAACTTCTCTTGATACATCCACACAGAGTCTTTGCATCCTTTATTGCATGGAACCTTAGCTAATATTCATCAGAAATATCCAAAAGCAGAATGCTTTTAGCTTTTCTTTCTCTTTACCTTGCTAATAGTGCTTGAGTAGTCTTTGAAGGTACTTCAGTTTCAACACCTTTTTCATCAGTTGTTACTTGTATAGGACCATCGCCATTCAAGATCACTTGCCACAAACTATAATCTATGTTAGTGAGATACTACTCCATCCTCATGCCCCAAAGGGTATATTCACCCTTCTTGAGGATAGGAAGTTTTATAGTAGACACAATTTGAGGGGATTCTACTGGTGCTATTTATGCTGCAGGTTCTTCACCATACATTGTGTATTATAAGAAAAGATTTAGATCTGATAAAGTTCTTCTTTTTCAGAGTTTCTACACAGGCTCTGATACCACTTGTGAAGTCCCAAATAAACAGATCTTTAATTAGCTTGTTAAAGCTTAGTTAACCTGGATAAATCCAAACTAACTATAAGAGAAACTATGATTGTGAATACTACAAGTTATGCGAAATCTAACTTGCAATACTAAGAAGAACAATGAATACTAAACTTGAATATATTGATTGCAAATATTCTGCCAAAGTTACAGAATAACTAACTATGAGATATGTGTTTTCTATATAAATTGATATATCTCTAACTATGTCGTAGGGTTCCTTTTATACACTAAGGAAAACCCTAATGGGCTTACAAAACGTGTTAAGTGATCATGCATATCTATTCCTAATATATCTCATGCATATCACATAAGCAGTACTAACTATATAATACTAACAACACTAACTATTAACTAATAGTACTAACTATACTGACAATACTAACATTTGTACTAGCAGTACTAACTAATATAACTAGCAGTACTAATTACTTAGTCTATTTCTTCAGTCTCTATAAGCAGTATCAATCTTGAACCAACAGTAGTAAAGTAGTACTGGCAGTAGTAACTCAAAATTCCCAACAAATACATACTGCTACCACTCATGCTTTCTAATTCTCCACTCTCTTCAAGTACTCAGAGCACATATAATAAGGATGCTGATGAGGTACCAAACAAAGGAGATGATGATGTAATTCAAAGAAATGGTCAAGAAAAGGAAGGAGGAGCTTCAAATAAAAAAGATGACCAGCATGTGCAAGATTTCATAGCTGAATTGGATAATTTGCTTGTTCAACAGAAAGAAGGTTATGCTAACAGCACTAACAGGGACAGTACTGCTAGTCCATCTGTTAGTACTGCTAGGCCAAGTATTAATACTGCCAGTGAAAATATTAATACTGGTAGTCTAAATCTTAATACCGCTAGTCCTATTCCTATGATTCAAGTATGAAATCTTTAGAAAACACTGGCATATTTGATGGTGCATATGATGATGAAGATGTGGGTGCAGAGGCTGACCTTAACAACTTGGAAACCACCATGAATGTTAGTCCTATTCCAATAACTAGAATTCACAAGGATCATTCTAAAGACCAGATCATTGGAGACATAAATTCAGCTACTCAAACAAGGAGGATGATCAAGATTTCTGAAGAACATGCTATGGTCAGTTACATCAAAAAGCAGAGAAGAACAAATCACTAAGATTATCAGAACTGCTTATTTGCCTATTTTCTCTCTCAAAATGAACCCAAAAAAGTGATTCAAGCTTTGACAGATCCAAGCTGGATAGAAGCAATGCAAGAGGAGCTTCTACAACTTAAACAACAAAATGTTTGGACTCTGGTGGATCTTCCTATTGGTAAGAGGGCCATTGGAACAAAATAGGTCTTCAGAAACAAGAAAGATAAAAGAGGAATTGTAATTAGAAACAAGGCAAGACTGGTTGCATAAGGTTATACCTAAGAAGAAGGAATTGACTATGATGAGGTTTTTGCTCTTGTTTCTAAGATAGAAGCAATTAGGTTATTTTTGGCCTATGCATCATTTATGTAGTTTATTATGTACCAAATAGATGTGAAGAGTGCCTTTTTATATGGTACTATTGAAGAGGAGGTATATGTGTGTCAACCTCCTGGTTTTGAAGATCCATAATTCCCTGACAAAGTTTATAAGGTAGAAAAAGCTTTATATGGTCTACATCAAGCTCCTAGAGCCTGGTATGAGACCCTGTCTACTTACTTATTGGAAAATGGATTCAGAAGAGGCACTATTAATAAGACTTTGTTCATCAAGACAGACAAATGTGATATCCTGTTAGTACAAGTGTATGTTGATGACATCATCTTTGGGTATACAAAGAAGTCTTTATGTCTTGAGTTTGAGCGGATAATGCATAAGAGATTCCTGATATTATGAAAAAGTTTTATTTTATCACTGTAAGGACAACAAGCACTCCTATGGAACCCAACAAGGAATTGGTCAAGGATGAAGAAGCTAAAAATGTAAATGTTCACTTATACAAATCAATTATTAGATCATTGATGTACTTAACAACTTCTAGGCCTGACATAACATTTGTTGTGTGTGCTTGTGCAAGGTTCCAAGTTACTCCTAAAGTCTCACATCTTCATGCAGTGAAGAGGATCTTTAGATACTTGAAAGGTCAGCCTAAATTGTGCCTTTGGTATCCTAGAGATTTATCATTTGACTTGGAAGCCTTTTCTGACAGTGATTATGCTAGTGCTAGCCTTGACAGGAAATCCACAACAGGAGGTTGTCAATTTCTTGGAAAAAGGTTGATTTCATGGCAATGTAAAAAGCAAACTATAGTTGCCAATTCCACTACTGAAGTAGAGTATGTTGCTGCTGCTAATTGCTGTGGACAGGTGTTATGGATTCAAAATCAAATGCTTGATTATGGGTTCAACTTCATGAACACCAAGATTTACATTGATAATGAAAGCACCATTTGTATTGTGAAGAATCTAAAGTTTCATGCTAAAACCAAGCACATTGAAATAAGGCACCATTTCATCAGAGATTCTTATGAGAAGAGGCTCATTCAAGTAATCAAGGTACATTCAGATCACAATGTTGCAGATCTTCTCACAAAGGCATTTGATGTTAGCAGGTTTAACTTTCTAATTGCTAGAATTGGATTACTTAATCTCTAAAGATGTGTTTGTTAGACTAATGATTAATATGACATGAATTTGGAAATAAAACTGGTAGTTGTAGGTTAATGCTGCTAAGCAGGTTTTAGTACTGCTAGGCAAAAGTTAATACTGCTAAGTATAATTAGTACTGCTTGTTATACTTAAGACTGCTAGTTCAAACTGTTAGTCAAAATTAATACTGTTAAACAAGAAAATACTTTGGATTGTGTATTCTTGGCTTTGGACTAACATTTGCAGGCTAAGCATATTGAGTATCTGGTATTGAATTGAGGGGAGGCTAATAATGTCAATATGCAGTCAAAAATGGATGGCAGGACATGTAACATCAAACAAAAGTGTGTGATGAATCAAACACCTAGGCAAATCAAAAGAGGTCGGGACACAAAGATACCTCAGTCTAGTGGTCCCCCTGAAAAGGTTGGTGATGAGGCTGTCCATAAGGAGTTGGGTGACAGAATGGAAAGGGCTGCCACTACTGCTTCTAGCTTAGAAGCAGAGCAGGACAGTGGTAACATCAATAGGACCCAATCCATGGCAACACTTAATGAGCCAAGTCCTTAGGGAACTGGTTCAGGTAGTGGTCCTAGGTGCCAAGATACCAAATTGGGGGGTGTAGAGGCTCAAACTAGGTTTGAGACTACATCTAAATAGTCTATTGATCCACCTCTCTCAAGAGTTAACACACTTAGAAGTAGGGAGGATAGTCTGAAACTAATGGAATTGATGGAACATTGTACAAAACTGTCTGAATTGGTGAGAAAAAGAAAAGAGAGATATAGTGAACTGAAAAACAGAAAGAGAATTGTGTGATAAAAACAGAAAGAGTGAATTTGTGAGAAAAAGAAATAAGAGATTTAGTGAGCTGAAAAACAGAAAGAGAATTATGTGATAAAAACAGAAAGAGTGAACTGGTGAGAAAAAGAAATGAGAGATTTAGTGAGCTGAAAAACAGAAAGAGAGATTGTGAGAATCAAAATTTATGATGGCAATGCTTGTTGGAACAGAATTGGAGTTGATACTGCTAGGTATAAACTTAACACTGCTAGTATTAAGTTAGTACTGCCAGGCATATTTTAATACTATTGGGTAAAGTTAATATGACTGGACTTAAAGTTAGTACTGTTAGGCTAAAATTAGTACTGGTGGGTGCCGTTAGTACTGTTTGAGGCATAATAGAATTTCCTTAATTAAATATATCCGTTGTAAAATTTCCGCCAACTACTTCGGTTTGACTAATTTGGAGAATTCATGATATTTCTATAAACTCATAAGCTTTCTTCAAGATAAGAACAAATTTCATTCAGTCATTCAAATCAAAACCCTAAGCGCACTCTACATAATCTCAATTAACTTTTCCAAGCTCACATACTCATATATACAAACAAATCCCATAACCTTAATCAAACTTCTCTTCATCAAACGGCGAATTTGGATTTCTGCGATAAGTACAACATGGTTGCCTACTTACAGAAGTCAGAAGGAAGTGAAGGATTTCATTAGATAATTGATTTTCTCACTACAAGTCACATTAAGTATGCCCTAACTGAAAGTCCAACTATTTATGTCTCTCTTATAGAACAGTTTTGGCAAACTGCTTCTGCAAGCACACTTGATAATGGAGACATGGAAATCACTGCTACAATAGATGGGAAAGTCAAGGTTGTTTCTGAGGCATCTATTAGAAGACATCTCAAGTTAGAAGATTCTGATGGTATTAGCACTTTGACTACTTCAGAATTTTTTGAGCAACTTGCTCTAATGGGGTATGTGTCCAATTCTAATAACTTAAAATTTCAAAAGGGAGACTTTTCCCCTCAGTGGAAATTTTTGATTTATACCATCCTTCACTGCTTAAGTTCTAAGAAAATAGCTTGGGAACAATTTAGTAGCAATATAGCAACTGTTAGTATTTGCTTAGCCACAAACAGAACCTTTAATTTTTCCAAATTGATTTTTGAAGCCATGATGAAAAACTTGGATAGTAAGACAAAAATTTTGATGTATCCAAGATTTATCCAAATCTTTTTGAACAAGCACAAGAGATTAGTTCTACCTCATAATAGACTTTATATTGCTCCTACCCTTATACAAAAACTGTTTAGCAATATGAAAAGAGCTTCCAAGGGATATACTGGGGTGGACACTCCATTGTTTCAAACAATGCTTAATCAGGGTCAGATTTTACAGGGTGATGGATCAACAATCCCAGTTGAGTCCCATCACACACCCATCAGTGCTCCATCCACCTCACAACCACCAACTTCACCACTATCTATGCAAACAACCCATGTGGCAGAAGAGGCTGCTAACATGCCCCATGATTCACCTCTCCCAGGAGGTCACACACTTGGAAGTGATGAGGGTAGTATGACACTTAATGAATTGACGGTTCTATGTACACAATTGTCAACAAAAGTGGCGAGATTGGAGGCAGATTTGAAGAAAACTAAAAAGGTATATGGTAATGCTTACAACAAGCTCATCATGAAAGTGAAGAAATTGGAGCACATAGTAAAGTTAAGCAAAGCTAGACGAAGAGCCAAAATTGTGATTTCTGATGATGAAGATAATCAAGAGGATCCTTCCAAACAGGGGAGGAAGATTGCTCAGATTGATGAAGATGAGGGAATTACTCTAATACAAATGAGAGCACAAACTCAAGGGAGGCATGTACATGATTTTGAGGAACCTGATTTTTATTTTACTGCTCCTGAAGAAGATTATACTGCTGAGCCTGATATTAGTACTGCTAATGTACCAGTTAGTACTGCTGGTGCATAAGTTAGTACTACTAGCCCTGAAGTTAGAACTGCTGCTGAAAGTTTAGTATACATCAGAAGAAGTGCAGCAAAGAGAAAAGATAAAGGCAAAGCTATTATGAAAGAAGTTAAACCTGTTTAGAAGAAGACAAAGTTGCAACTAGAGCAAGAAAGACTTGGGTTGGAAGAAGCTCTGAGATTGCAAGAACAACTTGATGAAGAAGAAAGGCAAAGGATAGCCAGAGTTCAAGAAGAAGCTAGCACTTTCAATGCTGAAGAATGGGATAACATTCAGGCTCAAATTGAAGCTGATGAAGAGTTAGCACACAGGCTACAAGCACAAGAAAGAGAAGGATATTCTGAAGCTGAGAAAATTTACCTAACTAAGGATATTCTGAAGCAGAGAGAAGGATACCCTTGTAGAACTTATCAATGAAAGAAAGAGAAAATTTGCCTAACTAAGAGCTGAACAAAGAAGGAACAAGCCCATGACTCAAGCTCAACAAAGAACTTACATGTGTAATTACATCAAGCATATGGGAAGTCACACTCTACAACAATTGAAGAAACTTTCCTTTGATGAGATCAAGGAGTTATTTGAGACCACAATGAAGACGGTAAATACTTTTACTCCAATGGAGAGTGATGATACAGTTCCTAAAGTTGTAGCTGGAAACTCAAAGAGAGATGTTGAACAAGAACTTAATCAAGAAAGTTCAAAGAGACAAAAGATAGGAGATGGCTCAGAACCAGCTAAAGAATTAAAAGATGAACTGTCTCAAGAACAACTACAACAGCTAATGATCATAGTTCCAGAAGAAGGGATGAATGTTGAAGCCCTACAAACCAAATACCCAATCATTGACTGGGAAGTTTACACTAAAGACTCAAGAATGTATTGGAAGATCATCAGAGTAGGTAATCACACAAAGGTATATCAGATCTTTGAAGATATGCTAAAGAATTTTGACAGGGATGATCTAGTCAAACTATGGAGTCTAGTTCATGAAAGATTCAACTCAACAGAACCTACTGAAGATAAAAAAAAAGAGAACTTTGGGTATAGTTGAAAAGGTTGTTTGAACCAGATGAAAATGATACTCTATGGAAGCTTCAAAGGTATATGCATGATCCTTTGAAATGGAAGTTATATGATACATGTGGTGTTCATCATGTGTCTACAGAGAGAGGACATGATATTTTCATGCTGGTTGAGAAAGATTATCCACTGACAAGAGCAATTATGACTTTGATGCTGTGTAACAAGCTGCAAGTGGATGAATATTCAATGATGGCAGATGAGCTTTTAAGGAAATCTTCATACTAGCAAACAGATCAAGACAGAAAGATGTTTGGAAGCATCCTCTCAGCATAGATGGTTTAATTCAAAGAAACTTGTAGATTTGAATGACAATCACAAGTTTAGGGGAGGATTGTTGGGAATTAAGGGTGTCTACAAAGTTTGTACTGCTAGTTCGACTTAGTACTGCCAAGAGAAGACTTAGTACTGTTAAGCTTAGTTAGTACTGCCAGTACAAATTGTTAGTACTGCCAGTTTATTAGTACTGTTAGTTATATAGTTAATACTGCTAAAGCGATATGCATGAGTTATATTAGGAATAGATATGCATGATCACTTGACGCGTTTTGTAAGCCCATTAGGGTTTTCCTTGGTGTATAAAAGGAACCCTAAGGCATAGATCTAGATATCAGTTTTCATATTAGTATTCATAGTTTGCATAGCATTCATAGCTATTTTGTAACTCAAAATAGTATTCAATATATTGAAAGTTTAGTAAGGTCTTGTTTTTACTGTTTCATTGTTTTTGTTAGTATTTCAAACTAGATTCCGCATAGTTTGTGATATTCTCAATCTTAGTTTCTACTATAGTTGTCTTGGATCTATCCAATACAACTAAGCTTTTACAAGCTAAGTAAGATCTGTCAAGAAGGGATCAACACACACAAGGAATTTTGATTAAATTAAGTAATTCAAGAACCTTAGCAATGTGGTCCACCACGTCTTCATCAAACAATCATTGGTATGCATTATTTTTTAACTCCATCAAAAAATCCTTGCTGATTTCAATGTTTATATCTTCGTCGGTATTTGGTTTAGTAGGATTTGATTCAGCTTGAGCATTTTTCATGTATTTCTTTAAAATTGGTTCTGCCATAGTTTTTGTAGTATCTTCTTCAATCAACCAGCTCTGATAAGTATGATCTGTGACAAAGGTAAAAATATTAGCAGGATTTGCTCTGAAGAAAGATAGAAAACTAAGCACGGAAATCAAATATGGAGAATCAGTTTCTGTTACAGTATCAGACGATCAATACGCCGTATTCAATAAGTCTAAATACGCCGTATTAATCTTTTAGAACGAATACGCTGTATTGGACAAGAAAGTTGGATACGCCGTATCTAATGGAAGTGGATACGCCGTATCAGGTTATCGACCAGAACAGTGTATTAGAAAACAATTAAACACACAAATAATTAATTAACAAACAATTAAACAAACAAATATACAAGCAAATATACATAATTATACATTAATGATCTCCAAGATTTACGCGGTTAAAATTGAGAGAGCAAAAGTGTGCGTGAAAATGTTTATCCGACGTATCAGTCGGGTTTTTATACCCAAACTCGATACGCCGTATAGAGTTTCGTTCAATACGGCGTATTGAACGAAATTGTTGACTTAATCAACATAAGTTAAAAACAGTGGATATGCCGTATTGGTGTTTACCTAATACGTCGTATCCGTCCTTGAAGACTAATTTTCCCTAAATTTAACAAAGTAAAGAAAACGTACCTTGGCCTTCGCACCTTCCTTGATTAAACTCCATCCTTATAAAACTGCTTAGGGTCGAACGAGATGCCAAACGGCACATAGAATATCTTAATAAGATTTAACAGCATCTCGTTGATAAGATAATTCCAAGCCATGATATTAACTTTTAATTCCATGATAAAACTTTTTACATCGAAAATTTTACTAATTCGATCGTGGTTTGTATCCTGAAGCTTATTTTACCCTTGTACATCGATGTTTATTACATCACCCTCTAAAGACTGTATTATATCGATTTCATTATCGTCATTGTCTTTATCTGACTCCAGATCATCGGGATAAATTATGTTGAAAGGGAATAGATCATTAAAGTACACAACGTTTTGTTCCTCTTCATCACATTCGGAAAATGATGTTTTAGTTTTAAAATAAACTCATTGATATGTTGAGGGCTTACAGCAGGTTCAGTTAAGAAATTCCTTTTAGACGTTAGAGCATCATTTTAAACAATGGCTTGAAATTCATTCTTGAAATCTTTGAGAAAGTTTAAATCATCAAAATAACTGACCGTAGGCTCGGGTGACAGAAACAAAGGCATATTGACTTTGTCATTATCATTTTCCGAATCCGTTTTCAAATCATTGACAGCAATTATTTTATAAGAAAACGAGTTTTTGTCAAAAATTACCGTGGAATCTTCGTCGTCGGATTCGTCAAACGATATTCTAAAGTTAATTTTATTGTTGTTAAGAGAACTTACCGTGGGTTCACAAGAGAGTGCTTTTTCAGATGTTAATTCGTCATTAAAGACTATAGCTGGGAATTCGGTTTCAACGGATCTGAGGTCGTGAATGTCATCATCATACCAGATCTTACCATACGTAGCAGTTTCCCAATTATACACTTTTCCATGCCGACGAGCGTTTTCTTCTTTGAGCCTAATGTATTCTTCCATAGTTATGTTTGGGTTGTCCATCCTGTTATAAACTTGCTAGGAAAGAAAACCGTCAAAAACTTATACGCCGTATTCAGTGAACTGAATACGCCGTATTACACAAACCCAATAAGCAAACAACGAGGATTATAATATTATAAACTACACTAATCCTATGGGTTAGATTATTCTAATATTAAAAACCAAAATATCAAATAAAAATCAAGATTAAGTTTTTCACTCCTCGGTAGCGGCGCCAAAAACTTGATGTGTCGTTGTGAGGTTGTAATTTATTTTTCAATTTTTAAATTTATATTTTGCCAACTTTACCAAAAACAACACTTTAATGGGCAGTGTACCCGGTCAGATGAGAGTTTCGTAGTAAGTAGGGTGGGTGTGGATCACTAAGAGTGAGAAACAATCTTTCAATTTATTAATATTTTGGTTATCTAGACTAAGTTAATTCTATACTATGTCAAACCTATGCTAAACCTATGTTAATCCCAATTCTATCGGATAAGGGGGTTTTTCAGCCTAAGAGACTGGCACGGGTTTTGTGGTGACTTAAATCAATTCAAGACAGAAAAACGCACGCAAGCAAATTAACAGAAGATAAAAGAGCGGTCTAGCCAAATATAAGAAAACTGTATTAGCCATGATTAATCCAATTTGAATGTTGGTTTGTTTATCTAGTGCAATGATTACTTATCTCGAGACGGCATAACATTCTTAAGACTTAAGTGTTACTTCTTTCTAAGACCTAAATACGAAGAGTTCTGTCACAATTAAACGTATCCGCATAACGCATCCTTATTTGCTGATTATAATCTATCTAAGGGTCTAAAGCAATGGTGCTCTTGTTAAATATTAGCTCATATAGACTTTACCCACTTACTGCTTAAAGGCAATTTATACACTAGTACTCCACTTGCCAAGTCTTTACCAATTAATTAAGAACGTACTCGTTGATCCCAAGGGTCACCTGCCTGTCTAACTAAGCTCGCAATCTAATGGTATAGATAGGACATTATTCATGATCCTATTGGTCTAGATGAATAAATTACTAAATAGAGAGCCATCCTGGCATCTAGATTACTTGGACCGTATCACTAGATCCAGTTGAATGATATGTCGCATACAAAAGCACGTAAACAAGTATAAACTGATAAACATAAACAACCAATCAACGATAAATTAATCAATTGATATAAATAAAACCAAACATTCAAATCTTCATAATAATGGCTAATACCCAAAGGTATTAGCCTTCAAACATCATAATCAATACAAGAGTAATAATTTAGCCAAGTTAAACTAACCGAGTTAACGAATGATACCAAAAACTAAACGATTACAAGAGTATAGGAGATTACAAGGTGTTTCATATGGAATTAATTATTATGCTCGACCTCTTCTGCTCTTTTTCTCTTCTGAAAATCGACTTTTATGGTTAAGGTATCGAAAATATGATTTATCACACTGAAAACCCGTTTTTAGGTTTTCTATTAATAAGGTCTGGAATTTGGTTGATACGGCGTATTGACTGAGGTCAATACAACGTATCGATACGACGTATCGGGGGTTTCTTAGAGTAGGGACCACGTTTGATATTTTCTAGAATATTTTATTATTATATTTTGAATTCGGCGTATGGATCTTCTTTGGATACGGCGTATTGATATTGTTCCTTCATGGTCTTTAGTGAAGTGCAGGCACAGACACGCCGTATCTTCCTTGATGGATACGACGTATTAGAT
>BQNB010075185.1:5287-31553 GCA_026074375.1 Tanacetum coccineum | reverse complement strand
ACCCACTCTCATGTATGTGAAAAGTTACTAAAACAACCTTAAATTTTTTCTTATTTACGACTTTTTTATATAACAAATTATATTTATCAAATATGGAACGCAAATCTATCGTTTCATTCGTAAAAAATATGTCATTAAAAAGATCGTCGAATTGCGAACAAAACAAGCCAAATATTGCAATGCTTCTGAATAGGGGTGGCAATTCAGGCCGGGTTCGGGTTGACGGATTCGGGTTAACAGGTTGGCGGGTCAGAAAACCTCAACCCGAACCTGACCCATTCAAATAATCGGGTCAACTATGTCAACCCTAACATGTTTACACATAACCCGAACCTGACCCATTTAACCCGTATATATACTTGGGTTGGTGGGTTAAATAGGTTAAACGGGTTTCGGGTTGACCCATTTAACCAGTTTTATATACAAAAGTTATCAAATTACAAGGGTTTAACACGTTAAATGGGTTTGTGGGTCGACCCGTTTAACCCGTATAATAAAATATAAATAGTTTTAAATATAAGAAAAAAAATCTTAAACGGGTTGGCGGGTCGACCCGCTTAATTTATTCTCAACCCGAACCTAACCTGTTTAATAAACGGGTTAGATGAGTCGACCCAAACCTGACCCAAATCTATTTAGACTCAACCCAAACCTGTTAATTTTCGTGTCGGTTTCAGGTCGAGTTTCGTGTCGGGTCAAAAATTGCCACCCCTACTTCTGAAATGCCCACGATTTTTAAAAAATGTTGAAGTTTAATATATATTTTTAAGAAATTTACATAAATAGTCCTGGAGGTTATCGTTTCATTTCAAGGTTAGTCTCAACGTCTGACAAATAGTACTTGGGGTTATCAGACCGTTGCAAAATTAGTCTCGCGCGTTTCGCGACGACGCACGGGTTACGAACCTCGTTAAAATTAAATATTAGAAGTTATTTGTTTAGTTTGATTATAAAAAAGACTCAATTAGTTTGTGCCTCTATCTTATGATACTAGACGAGTACCCGCGCATAGCGGCGGAAATTCCTAGCGGTAAATAATTGTAGTGATAAAAAAAGTTTATAGGTTATAAACAAAAAATAATAAAAGTTTGATGGTTTGGAGATTAAACATAATGTTTTGAAACCCGGTTCGACCCAACAGGTTCAACCGGTTATGGTTGAAAAACGGGTCAACTTGTATTTATAAGCCACAAAGAATTCCATATTACAAATCAGTTACCAATCACACATTTAATGTCATTAAATCCGGCCAAGATATTGTAACACCCCCCAAAATCAGGTAGCATCGGAATGGTAACAATGGGGTGCTATGTCAAAGTACAACAATCAAGATATAAGAAACGACCATAAATGGACGTTTAAGACAAGATTTCATTCGATGCCATAGCCAAATATCAGAGTTATACATTAGGTCCCATATGTTTTAAAAGTCATAAACATTTCAAGTACATATTTAATTAAACAAAAGCTTCATAATACCAAAAGATGACTTAAGTTTTTATAAAAGATAGAAGTTTGCATAGACTTTAGATAAAACACAGAATCTGTCTTCATTGATATCCGCCACAGCTCCCCTTCAATCTTCATACCCTAGGACCTGAAATTACATGCTAAAATTCAACACAAAGGTTGAGTGAAATCATAGGTTTATCGGTAAAAAGGGTGGACCACAAGATCGAAGTAATAGTAGACTCTGAAACACATTCAGTAGTCCAAAACATTTATTATTGCACTAAGCTCATGACCCCGAAGCCTTAACTAGATTTGTGCCCTGATCAGAATATAGGATGCTTGCCAACAACCTAACACCTCTCAATGTTAAATGCACCTTGATCAAACTAGTGACCCAAGGAAAGGTGGGGATTGTCAGTCCCGATAGATCTATCCACAACACTCGCGCTTACTACAATAGCAATTAACGGTTCATGATAAATAGGGACTTCACGGCAATAGGTAATTAGCTAATAATATTTAGGCAGTAAGTAATCTGGATAGCATCCCTTGTAACACCTTAGAAAACACTTGTGTCAATAGTATAAAAACAAAGCAATGTAATTCCACCCGTAGATTTTGCTATACAATCACGTAGTAAAAAGAGGGCTAATGAATCTTACCTCGAGGGAATGGTAATCAACAAGTATTATCAATACATAAATGTTTGTCACGAAGGAATCGAAGGCAACCTAATACCATTATAGGTAGTTTATAAAGTACTAAACATTTTGATTATTTATAGGTCTTGTATTGCTCATCAATATATCGTTCGGGCTATCATAATTTAAGGGAGGTCATGTTGTGACGTATGAGGAGCTGGAAAAATTATGATTCTTATCATTTTGGAATCCTAGAAATGTGTATAATCTGTTAAAAACATCAAACTTTCTGTTTTGTATAATTTTTATAAAAGTTATTTTATAAACCCGTTTAATTAACGTATAACTCGTAATTAGCGTATCTTTTTCGTTATTAATCCGTTTTTCGAGTTTCTTATCTTTTTGGAATCGTCGTGAGGTGTATTATCTTTATAAAACATCAAACTCACTGTTTGAAATTCGAAATCCAAACAGCCCCTTTATGTTCTATATGTACACTTTTATATAAGGCTTGTTTTATGTACTTTTTACCTTTGTAAATTTACCACAAGTCTTCCACCTCACTTTATATCATAAGTCATATATATAATAAAGTCCATAAGTCCATAGTTTGTCCATTTGTCCAAGTTAACAAGGTCTTAATCTCACTTTTAATCAAAACTTATTAAAGAAACCCTAATTTAACAAGTTTACATATGAACTTTTTATACATTAACCAAGTGTGTACAAGAGTTATACTTCCATTATAACCTTATTTTAGTATTCATATAACATAAACAAAAGTCCATAAACAAGATTAATAAGTCATTTGCAATACTTTTACTTGTAACATATTAAGAAACCTTAAAAACCCTAATCTTGCATTAACACTTTTTAAGCTTAACCAAGATTGTAAAACACTTATGTATCCATTTATAACCTCATAATATCACTCATATAACATGTGTATAAGTGTACAAATCAATGATAACAAGTAAAAATCCATTTTACATGTTCAAAAGTGTCCTAATGGTGATTTTGCTATAAAGAACTAACATATGCATAAAAACTCATGAAATGAAAAGATAAAGGCTTTTAGATAACCTTATGATGAACAATGATGATGAGAAATAGGTGCTAAACCCTTGTTTAGGCTTTAAATCCAAGCTTGCAAGAATGAAACCCTAATTATTCCAAGGAAACCCTAATCCTTCCTTTCTTGCTTCAATCCTTTTAAATGGTTAACCAATGCTTCAAATCATCTTGAGGTATCTTAGATATGATGTGTGATTGCTTGTATGTGTTGTAGAAAAGTTTGTATGGATTTAATAAAGGGGTGTTTTGAGCCGTGGGTTTATAGGAGCACAAAGGGAGAGATTTTTTTTATTTTTCTAAGTGTCAAGTGTTATGTGAACTCATCTCTTGCAATATATAAGTATAATACATGTAGGATAAGTCAAGGAGACACCATGAGGGTTTTTATGAAGTCTTGGTCAAAAGAATGGGAGGTATGGCAAGGCTTAATGGCAAGTAATGTACAAAAGACCAAGTGGTGAAATGTAAAACATTTCTTTTGTATCTTTCATCCCATATCCGGTTTTATATGTATATATGTGATGATATTTTGTAAATTTTGGGTATTGGGTATAAATGTGGGTATTTGTTGAAGCGTAGAAAAGTTTTGGTGCTTCCGGGTATGCCTAAATGTATTTTATTGCGAAACGTAAACATTTTACGTAACCAATAAAAATAAAATATAATAAGTTGATTATTACTTTCATAAAAATAATATATTGCTTGCTTGACGAAAACTTTAATTCGTTTGGTGTCCGTTTACGTTAATTGTTGATTTTTAGTTTACGCGATTTTACTATATAATAAGAATTAAAAGTAAACGCGTACGAAAAAAATAATTAGTAAAATAGATGACGTCGTAAATGACCTAAAAATACGGAATGTTACAGATATTTTTGTCAAGTCATCAAATTTTACCAATCACATTTAATGTCAAGATTATTAGTTTCTAAGGCTTGTACATTTAGTTTTCAAAACTTGTACATTTCTAAGTTTTTCAAAAACGGGTCAACTTGTATTTATATGCCACAAAGAATTCTATATTACAAATCAGTTACCAATCACACCTTTAATGTCATTAAATCCGGCCAAGATATTTTTGTCAAGTCATCAAATTTTACCAATCACATTTAATGTCAAGATTATTAGTTTCTAAGGCTTGTATATTTAGTTTCCAAAACTTGTACATTTCTAAGTTTTTCGTCACACATTTAATGTCAAGATTCTTAGTTTTCAAAACTTGTACATTTAGTTTTCAAGGCTTGTATATTTTTTAATTTTTGTTATTTTTTTTTTTTTTTAATTTTTTTTTTTTATACATCCCTAGTTTTTCAAGAATGTGTGAATAATGCTTTTCTATAATGTTTGTATCAGATGGTAAGATTATAGATAGATAAGACTTGAAATGCATACATATAAAGATTCCAGCTTATAGAGGATTAATGAAAATCTAATCATGCCAAAAATATAACACGTCTAAAATAAACATACTAAAATATGACACGCCTAGAATTATTATGTATAGACTAAAATAGTATCTTTTAATGATTAGTTATAAAAGTTACATAACACGAGTACCATACACACGTAGAAATGTATCTTTTAAATGTAACGTTTATTGTCGTCCTAAAATATTGATAAGAGTAATTAACTCTGATACATGTTCACTGGTCCTAAGCCATAAACTGTGGATTCAAAGATTGCTAAGCACCAATCAGGAAACTTCATTCTGCACCTATTCATGATCTTTCAGATAGGATTCATATACGGTGCAAAGATGCAGAATCCACAGCTTTCTTCACTGTTCATCGTTATTTGTATATTTATTTGTTGTCGTTGCTTATGCCTAAATGATTGTAGTTTTTTTCTCCCTTCTTCATTATCATAAACACTCGTTCCATATATAAAAAGAACATATTTGAAACATAAAACTTCATAATATATAACAAAAAACCCGCATAACTACTGCCACAAAAAAAATATTTGAAAACATAAATCTTCAAAATATATAACAAAAAACCCTCATAACATGCCAAATCATATAATTCTATTAAAATATTAAAAAGTGCCTAAAAACATTTTAGCGACGGTGGCGAGCGGCGGCAGCCGACGGCGGTGGGGCGGCAACCAATGGTGGTGGGGGGCAGCCGACGGTGGTTTGAGAAGAGAGAGGAGTGAATGAGAATTGAGTGAATGAGAATTGTGTCATGGGTATAATGGATTTATATAGACACGAGGCTATACAATTAGCATTAAATGAAATTTACAATTACAATTCAAATTAACAATCACCATTAATGAAAAATGAAATTTACAATTAACATGGTTGAAAACGTTTTTTAATGTGTTGAAAATGTTTTGGCAAATTATATGAAATGGTTGAAAACGTTTTTTATGGCTTTGACAGATTTCTTTAAATAGATTTCTACTTTTCAATTTCTATTTTTTTCAAGAGTAGGTGAAATCTCCATTATAAAATAGTATAGATATCATTGATTTTTTTAGTTTTTTTTTTATGTTTTACACTTATTCAAAAATATGTATCTTGTTGCTTAAAAATGATATGTCCTATAACCTTCTACCTCGACGTTATTAAATGATATGTTATAATAGTCCATTTATTAAGTCTGTCAACAAACCTATATGACTCGTCTTGTGAAGTTATTTTACGAACTACACTTATTTACTTTGTAAATCTTACTTTAGATTCATTAAACTTAACAATCATAATTGCTCGCGCGTTGCTGCGGGACGTTATTTTTGTTTTTATCTTTTTATTTATTTTGTGCGAGTATATTTTTTTGTCTCATGTTTAACAGTTTTTTTATATGGGCGTATGTGTTGGGCCTCATGTTGGCGGTGTTTTTTGATCTTAATAAATCAGTACTTTTGTAAAAAAAATTCCTATTTTGTGCCGAGTAAAATTGTTTTTATGTTGCCTACTTTAAGAAAAAAAATGTTTAATAGTTTTATATGGGCGTATGTGTTTGGCCTCATGTCACGGGTATTTTTTTATCTGAATAAATCAGTACTTTTGTAATTTTTTTTGTGGGGCGTTATTTTTATTTTTATTTATTTATTTATTTATTTTGTGCGGATTTATTTTTTCGGTCTCATGTTTAGTATTTTTTTTTTATATGGCCGTATGTGTTGAGCCTCATGTCGCAGTTATTTTTTGATCTGAATAAATAAGTGCTTTTGTAAAAAAAAATCTTATTTTGTGCCGAGCAATTTTTTTTATGTTGCCTATTTAAAAGAAAAAAAAATGTTTCATAGTTTTTTTTATTATATGAGCGTATGTGTTGGGCCTCATGTCGCGGGTATTTTTTTATCTAAATAAATAAGTACTTTTGTAATTTTTTTTTCTTATTTTGTGCCGAGTAGTTTTTTTTATGTTGCATACGTTAAAGGAAAAAAAAACCAAATGGGCCGGCCCAAACTGAGAGCCCAAAAAAGGGCACTGTAGCAAAGAGGGCAAAATTGCGTCGTTTTAATTCCCTTATATATATATATGTATATATATATATATATATATATGTATATAATAAGTCTACCACTTTTAATCTAGTTAGGTTAAATTGACATTTGAATCAAGCTTTTAATACTATCAACGAATTAATGATGATGAACACAAAGACATAAGGAAGCATATAAATTATAGTAATAAGTGGTTTTGCCTTCAATTAAAATCATAATAACCAAAGATATTGAATTTGATAAAGAAAGAATTAATCAAATCTTTGTATGTGTGCATACTGGGGTATCTATCTTGTTTTATGAACAGTCGGCCCTATTGGGGGAATGGGGATTGGGTTCTGGTGGCCTGGGCCCATGGGGGGGGGGGGGGGGTGGGGGTGGGGGGGGCTGGGGCGAAATGGATATTGGGGGTGGGGGGGGGGGGGGAGGGGTGCGTTACTTATGAATTCAATTAGTGGGGGGGGGCAGCGATGGGGGGGACCGGCTCTTGGTGTGGGGGGGGGGGGGGGTGGGGTGGATCTTCTTCGAGACCATACTGTGGGGGCAGCTCACGGGGGAAGATTTCGGGGTCGGGGATGCAGGCACACACACATTTTTTTTTTTAGAGGGGTGGGTGTTGCCAGCCAACCACACCATACAATAAATAAAAAAAAAAAGCCCCGCAACAACGGTAGGAAAAATAAAGCCCGCAGCAACGCGCCCCCCCCCCTCCCCTAAACCAAAATTACACACACCTGTTGAGGTTGAAACGACGACGTAATAAGGACTAAAAAAAAAAACAGGCACTAGCCCAACTAATAAAAGAAAAAAGGGTACCGGCCAATAAGTTTGAAAATAAAAATATAATTGTCTCTCATCGGACCCCCACTTTTATTTATTACGATATTTTTATATAATCAAACTTTATTTAGCTAATTATCCACAATGTAATCTGCATCATTCTATAAAAAAATACTAGGCGAAAAGAATCTTTCGTTAATTGCGAAACAAAACAAGTCCATATTGTAATAGCTTCTATATACACACGATCACCAACCACCCCCCCATAAGTTCCCTAAACACACCCCCATCCTCCCCCCACACTTTACAAAAAGTATACACTCAACTTTTAATTATTTACGATTTTTTTATATAATAAACTTCATTTATCAAATTGCTAAAAAAAACTTCACTTATCAAATATATAACACACATTTACCGATTCATTCAGAAAAAAATACTCAGTACACGTCTTATTGGGCTCCCATTTTGGGCCGACCCATTTGACATTTTTTTTAGTAGGCAACTTTAAACGAAAAAAAAATTGCTCGGCACAAATTTTTTTTTTACAAAAGTACTGATTTATTCAGATCAAAAAATATCCGCGACATGAGGCCAAACGCATAAGCCCATATAAAAAAAACAAACTATTAAACATGAGACCGAAAAAATAAACCCGCACAAAACAATGTAAACAAAATTGCTCGGCACAAAATAAGAAAAAAAAATTACAAAAGTATTGATTTATTCATATCAAAAAATACCCACGACATGACGCCCAACACATAAGCCCATATAAAAAAACAAACTTTTAAACATGAGACCGGAAAAATAAACCCACACAAAATAAAAAAAATAAAAAAAACATTAACGCCGAGCATCAACGCGCAGGAAATCATGCTTAACACATATCTACCCAAATCTTATAAAATTATATTAAAAAAAACCCAAATAGCAAAAAAAAACATAGCTTTAAACATGAGGCACAACGCATAAGCTCATATAAAAAAAAAACTATTAAACATGAGACCGAAAAACTAAACCAGCAAAAAAAAAACGCCCCGCAGCAACGCGCGGGCAACTATGCTTATTTAAACCAATTTTTTAATTAAATAGGCCAAAAACTCTTACATTAAATGGGCCTAAACCTCAACCGGCCAAAAAAAACCCGACCTATTAAAATTTACAAAATAGCCCTCAAACTATGTGGCAAATTACAAAAAATACCCTCACTTTTATGTTATCAAGTCACTTCACTACCTTCGATTTTTAACTACTTACGTCTTTTTTTTGCAATGAACGGGACAAAAAATATCTACGAGACCCCCCGCAGCGAAGCGCGGGTCTCAAAATCTTGTTGTATACTATACTAAACATGAAAACAAAAACGACATTCCCTGTTGTCGTTTTGTAAATGGGCTAAGGTTGGCCTGTATGTTTTGGCCCGTGTCTTCTTCGACCCATTTCCCTGTAGTGTTGATCTGCTTCCACCGTATGCATTGATATGTAGAATTCCACCGTTTTCCACTCCATTCCGGATCCTTCGACACACACACATCCATAAAAAACTATGTCAAAAAGCTGCTTAGACCTTTTCTTAATCCCTAAAGTCAGTTTGGATATACTTTTATGTTTTGTTGATTGTTTTAATTTTGCGTTTGCTTATTGCTTTTAATGATTTTGGGTGGCAGGAACCCTTTATGAACAACAAGATGCTTTTTATCGGCAACAAAAGATTATCGTCTGCATCCTAGATTAAAGGTATGAGTTATTTTATATTAGTTTGCAATCGCTGTTTTTTATGGTTGAAGTGGTGATGTGTGGTGGTTATCAAGCGGCGGAGATGGTTGTTTTGTAACCACGTTTTTCATAAAACAACCATTTGTGACAATAATAGGTAACCCATGAAACTTGATAGTGATAATCCCTTATAAATTTCTAGCCGTTTTAAGTAAGGCACCTGTTAGATTTTGACATTTTGAGCTAATCAGCTGCATTGGAGCCTTGAGTAATTAGGAGAAGTAGCGTTATCAATTATTAAGATTATTCATTCAAACACTAAGAAATTTGTGAAAGAAAATAGAGCTACTGAGTATGTTCTTGATAATCTTTGATGGATAGGATTTGTGTTTGTTTGGTTACTGTAATGAATAAGGGAAACTTTTAGATCATGTTTTAATATATGGATGAGTATAGTGCCAACTATGTCTGAACTTTGCTTACAACATTGATTCGAGGTATTTTACATAAGAGACGAGCATTATTAAGTTGATAACTATGTTCATAGTGAGATAAATTGTTTGAAATACTCGATCTTGAGTATCTCATCGGTAACCTGGATTACCAATAAAAAATACACTTCAGAACTTCAAGAACTCAAAAAGTAATGTAACACAGCAGATAACTTAACAAACAATCACAAGATGATAAAAACACAACTTTCTCCCTAGCACTTACAAATACTGCTTCGAGAACAAAAGAACATGAGTTTCTAATGCACCATTAAGATTTTCATAACATAGGTTTACATGTTTTCAAAAAGATCAGTTGACTTATTTAGTTGGCTATTCTTTCATCCTTCTACATCCACCATTCAAATTGGCCTTTTTCAGATTTTAGTTGGTTTATATGGATTGTTGTTCTGCGCAGGCTTATGTATTGATTGGAAAGGCTGGGGACACTATTCGGACGTTTCAAAATAGCTCAGGGTTAATGATTTAAATCACACGGGATTGCCAGGCTAAAAATGGATTATTCTACACAATGAATGTTGACTGTGCATGATGCAGAGACGCCACCACTCGTAACCTATTCAGGTGGTCACACACATCTACATCTGCTATATAGTTAATTTTATGTGTTGACCAGGCATTGAAGACGATTTGCTTAATGCCAATTCTGCTACACGCACTGATTATCCGTTTGTTCAGTCCGTACACGCTGGTAATAACGAATAACATCACTCTTAGGTAATCAGTTATGGTGTCACTTTCATTTGACATTTTTTCTTTTTGCTACAGGTTTGTCACCATCTCTAAAGGAATTAAAGGGTAACTCACACTTTTCAATTCCACTTCAATAGCGGAAGCACTTCAAAACGACCCAACTTCATCTTAGACACTGTATTGAAAGCCACGGTGCTCCCGCTACATGCACCACCAGCATCCCAACTACAACCTACAAGCACACATGATGTAGTATTTGTAGCAGCTGCTCACATGGCATGAAATAGATGGAGAGGGTTGTGAAAGTACCTAATATTCATTGGTAAGCCCCTAATGGATGTGATTATCTGATAATTTCCAATTAAAATTTTTAATATATTTTTACATTGCTTCAATTTTGCAGGAGGTATCTTTGCGATGTTCTTGACACACCTGCAATACCCCAAGCCCAAAGGCCCCCTCTCAATGTCATGTTGTATGATTTCTCTTCGTATTCAAACGGTCGTAGCTTATTTACCCATATGTCACCTAAAATGGAGGTCGATAGTTCCTTATTAATATTAATCATCATATTTTTCTATCAGTAGCTAATTTTATGTGTCTGTAAATGGAGAATGATCTCCTTACTTATCGACTCCCTTTATCAAACACGTTAAGTAGTTGCTATTAGGCTATTTTCTTATTGGTTTATTGCTTTTGTAGTGTTTATTAGGTTTCGGTTAATACTCATTTGTTAAAGTTTGAATAAGTGAAGTTTAAAGGGTCGTTAGGATTATCTTATTTTGCAGAACTATTAGCTTTTATGAATTTGGAAAGGCTCACTTCTTCCAGCTTATTAAGTTACACTTATGGACTTAAATAAGTGTTGAGCTCATGTTCACAAGCTGGAAAGAGTGGGGTTTTCCAAGATCATATAAGCACATGAGCCCACAAAATAAGCTAATCCAAACACCCCCGTAAGCTTGCTTTTGGGCTTATGAGCCTATGCGTTTTCTCCAACTAATGCGCTGGAAAAATGGGCTAATAGAGAATAAGCTTATAAGGCCGTGGTAGTCTTAAGTTGAGTGCGGTTTTGAATTATCACGTTAGAGTGTAGTTCTACCAGTTAAAGAATCTGCATATTTGAACAAACGTGCGAATACTTTGTTGTCCCACTATCTAACTGAAATTGCAGGCTTGAAGTTGAACTTTGTATCACACATTTGTTGTTACACTGAAATTGCAAGCATCAGCTCTTGGAGTTTGCCATCGCACTTTTGCTGATGCATTTTTTGTTGTTACACATTCGAACAGGTGATACTAACAAAGGTACAAGTATCGGCTGGCACAGTGGTGATAACAAGACATACCTGAAGCAACGTCACCTTTTCTAGCAGTTGTTAACGAGAACCGACAACAACACGATAGCAGTTTTCATGGAAGTGGTCAATCTATAAACCCTGCGGCTGAAGGTAAATTCACACAAGACCATATTTGCAGAAACCGGCATGTAACTAAGTATTCATATATGCAGTTGTTTTATATACCATGACTATGCCGCGCCAAAGACCTTATTATTTTGTGTACGTTGTTTGTCCACACCTAAGTTCACTTATGTGCGATTTATTTTCTTAACTGACCGCCGCAGTATTAGCCGCAATTCACAAGTGAACAATACGCGGTCTACGTTCTTCAGCTTTAGGTCAGATAAAGTTGTGGTATGTTTTGCATATTTGCGATAATGTACTAATTTTTCTACTGTTTGATGTTTTGTAGCAGGGAATTTTACGATTACAGAAACGTCAACCACAAATTGTGGTCCTGTTGAGCAGGAGGTTCAATATAATAAATGAAAACGGGACACGGCTTTTGGCAATAGTGCAGATGTCAACAATGGTGATGCGTGTAAAGACAATTATTCTTTCGGTGATGGCTTCAATATGGAAAATGATCATATTCAAGGTTTGTGTATTTCCACCAGCAGTCACGGGACATGCTCAAACGGGCAATGCTCTCTCATACGGAAGTTGGTGTGGCCTTCACAGGATAATAGCAACATGAGTCTTCCATTACTTGGGGAAATACTTAGGTTGATAACCAGCCTAGCACCACACTATTCCTTACTTAGTTATAGTATATTATAAGCATAGCTTACTGATCAGAATAACTAATTGCACATAAGTGTATCTTTCATATTAGATTAGCATTTTAACATGGCTATCGGCACATTACCTGTCATCATAAGTAATATTTTGCCAAATCATTACCATGGTTTCCACCTACTGAGCTTCCTTTAGGCCTATGCGTGTGAAACTTCAACTATATCGATAAGAGATATTGTGATGGCTATTGTAGTCTGATTGGTTAGTTTCATATTCTGTCTGCAATGTTATCTTTTATTCAGAAAAGTGTAGACAAATTATTAAACACTTTAAAATTACAACAGCCCATAAATGTTCCAATAAAAAACATGTGTCGGCTATTAAGCAGCCCCGCCGCAACGCGCGGGCAATCAACCAACTTGTTATAGTAATAAGTGGTTTTGCCTTCAATTAAAATCATAATAACCAAAGATATTGAATTTGATAAAGAAAGAATTAATCAAATCGAATTAAATAAATTGTTTATGATGATGCTAGCTTTTACTCTAGACGATTGGAGCTTCAATGAAGGTAGAATAGCCGGAAAAGTCTTTTGGAAATTGACATCATTTAACGAGAAATGAGAGTATGAGTGACTAAATGATGACGACTATCGGATACCTTTAATGTCAATACACGTCAATCTCGCAAAAAATGTCACACCGATTATGTCATAAACCATACTTGTAAAATATTTTACCTATAATGTCAGTACACGTCGACCATGCAAAACTGTCACACCGATTACGTCATAAACCAGACTTGTAAAATATTTTACCTTTAATATCAATACATGTCCACCACGCAAAACTGTCACACCGATTGCGTCGTAATCCAGACTTGTAAAATATTTTACCTTTAATGTCAATACATGTCGACAACGCAAAACTGTCACACCGATTACGCTATAAACCAAATCTGTAAAATATTTTACCTTTAATGTCAATACACTTGGACCGTGCAAAGCTGTCACACCGATTACGCTATAAATCAGTCGTGTAAAATATTTAACCTTTAATGTCAAGTGTCAAATCGATTACATATTTTACCTTTAATGTCAATACACGTCGACCATGCAAAACTATCACACCGATTACACTATAAACCAAGGCTGTCAAGATCGCGATCCCATCTGGGATCGTTTTTGTCTTTGCAAGATCGAGATCGTAAGATAAGATCGAGATCGTAAGATCCTACCAATTTATCATGTTCAGTAAGCAACGGATAAACGAGTCAAAACTATTTTATTTCTACCCATCATCAAATACAAATTTTATAATATTCACTTGGAAAATGTCAAGAGGGGAGTTTCAAATTTAAAATTACCAAAGTAAAAGTAAAACAACAAAAAAATTAGTTTCAATCGCACATTCACGATTTAGCGTGGAATAAAATTATATAACATTGCGTAATAAACATCTCAAAACACAGTACTTTTACTAGTAATCACTACAATTAAGCTTATCTGAATTAAAACTTAAAGGTTAATAGTAAAACTAATGAAAAGGTAAAAGAAACAAAACAACAATAGCCTGTAAGAAATTTTTGGGTTAAGCTAACTAGAACATGAGAAGAAGAATATTAATTTGTTTCATGTAATTTCAATTCGGGGAAAGTAGATAATTAGGTTTATGATAAGAAAAACTAAAGAATGAAAACGTCATAATTTTTACTGAGAATCAGTCGGACTCGTATAATTTTTTTGGGCCTAAAAAGTAATTGGGCTAGTAAGTAGTAAGTCAATAAGTTATAACTTGATAATTTTTGTAAACTCGTATCGCACGCGATCCTACAATCTACGCGCGAGTTTACTATCCTACTTGCATCTTACTTCTGATAGCAATCCTACACCGATCCTACACGATTTTATCAGGTGGACACTTAATGTCAATACACGTCGACCATGCAAAACTATCACACCGATTACACTATAAACCACACCTGTAAAATATTTTACAATAATATCATGTCAAGTATAATGCAATTAATTTTCTTAAAAAAAGTATAATGCAATTAATCATTCTATAGAGCCAGCAATGCAAAATTTCAGCAATCTCAATAACCACTTAAAACTCGTTGAAAGTTGCCATCATTATAACGAGAAGAGAGCGTAAGAGTGACTAAATGATGACGACAATTTGATACCTTTAATATCAATACACGTCAATCACGCAAAATTGTCACACCGATTACATGATAAACCAACAATGTAAAATTTCATGTTAATAACCACTTAAAACCAGGGCCGGATTTGAGCATGTGCGACCGCACAGGGCCTCACTCTTTTGGGGGCCTCCAACTTTAAAACTTCAGTAGAAGTATAATATCATTTTTAGAGGATTTTATTGTGTTAACATATGGTTTAGGATTGAAAAGAAGAAGATTTTTGCAAGTGAATATTTTTTTTAGCTTTTGCGCACTTTAATAGAAGAACATGAGATATGGTTTAGATGGAGAAGACAACTCAAAAGTGGGGCCTTAACTTGCCATTCGTCTATTGCTTCTATCATTTTTTTAAAGTTTCAATATAACCCTCTTGTTTGTATTATTAATCATTTAAAACCCCGCCCCAATTTAATATTTTTGACTCAAAATATCTTATGACAAAGTTTATACAGTAACAATTAAAACATTAACAACAAAAATAATACTTCCCAATAATATATCAATCGAGAAAACGTTTGGATATAATAGGTTTTAGAGATAAATATGAGAATGTTGGCATGTTTTGGAAGTCACTGGTTAGCAAAAACTATATACATAAGCTAGAACTATTTGGATACCCGCGCATAGCAGCGATGATAATTTTTTTTGACCTAACTCTCCCCGCAATTCTCTATCCGCTAAGTGAATTCGTTTCACAACACTTCGAATGTATACGTGTTGTCCGTTGTATGTGTTTGTTTGGGTTTCCCGTAGCTTTCCCGCAACACAATATTAACATCACCATACTCGCATTTAAAAGACTCTCACAGTCTCTTACCAATTAAACACTCTCTTCAAATAAATTAAGGTTAAAGTTGTAAAAAATTTAAATCAAAATAAAATAAACCCACTAAAAATGTAAAAATCTAAAATTTATAAAAATATATCAAAATGGATGTTGAATTATAGAGAACGAAATTTTAAAAAATATGGTGAAATTATATCATAAAAAAAATTAATAGATAAAAAGATATTTCAATTTAAAAATAAGTGTGATTTTTTAATTAAGAGGTGACACATGTCACTCTATGATGTATTCCTTTAAAATGAAATATATGGTCAAGATTGCACCTCCTTATCTTAATTTTTGATGGACCCACAACTTAAATGCTTTATATAATAGTATAGATAAGATTAGCCGGTTTTTTTCGATTGATACCGCTAGACAATGCATACTAAAAGATCATTCTTTTCGACTCTATTAATATTTTGACTTTCACGGTTAAAAGGCTTATTAAAGTTACGGCACAGGGCCTCTAAATTTTATGAGACGGCCCTGCTTAAAACTCGTTAAAAGTTGCCATCATTATAACGAGAAGAAGGCGTAAGAGTGACACAATTTGATACCCTTAATGTCAATACACGTCAACCACACAAAACTGTCACACCGATTACGCCATAAACAAGATATAAAATCTTTTATATAATAAAAGAATTACATCATTTCGGAGTTTTCCATCAAATGGAATCATATCTTTTATATAATAAAAAAATTACATCATTTCGGAGTTTTTCATCAAATTGAATTATATGAATTTAAAAATTAGACCAATCAGAACGCTTGATTTTGCCACGTAGGCAAAATCGTGTGATCTGATTGGTCAATAAAAAGTCAAAATTAAATCGATTTGGTCAAAATTAAAAATTTGTGGCGGAGAAATATGACGAGAAAAAAAACACATAAAAATATATGTGTCAAATTTGTGAAGAAAAAAACTTTAAAAAAGTGGAGGTAATTAATAAAAATTTAGTGATTTTTTATTTTAAATAAATTATATGGAGTTAAGTGTAAATTTATAAATCTGTGGGTTCTGTAATCGAAATATCACCTCACCCATCACCAACCCAAATCGAAATATGTGGATTAACAATCTAATCTTCATCTTCCCTTGTGCTTGAATCACTATTACTGCCTGAAATTGGGATTGATCATCGTTTTGATCAATCTCATATCGAGCGTGTTAGGTGTATTCTCACCTTGGGTTTTTGTTGTTAGATCTGTTTTCCTCAAATCAATTAGACTCCGTTTCCGTTTCCGTTTAATCTCGCTGTCATTGAAACCCTGGTCTGTTTTTCTTTTCAATCCCTTTTTTATCTTGATCTCCCTTCAATCCAAAGATTCTAATGGGGAGTCGTAGATCCAAAGAGGACGACGTTAATCGTATTTCCATCTCCATTTATGTTATAAATTTTCCGGAAAATTTTTCTGCAAAAGAGCTATTTCAATCATGTAAACACTACGGACATGTTGTTGATTCGTTTATCCCTCGGAAAAGGACGAAAGAAGGTAAACGTTTTGGTTTTGTTCGTTTTATCAACGTGTTTAATGTTGATCGCTTGGTGAACAATTTCTGCACAATTTGGGTGGGTCAATTCAAGCTTCACGCTAATAAGGCAAGATTTCAAAGAGCTAGTTTGAACAAGGGTCAAGGGGCAGATCATAAGAAGGTTGCTAATTCGCACCACCCCTACCCCCCTCCACCCGCGTGTCCCCCCCCACCCCCCCCCCCCCCCCCACTCCAACGCCCCCCGCCTCACTCACCCCCCACAATCTCCCCCCCCTCCCCCCTTCCCCCTCCCTTCCCCCACCCTCCCCCTCCCCCTCCCTAACTCTCATGCACCTACCCACACCCCCTACCCCCCACCCCACCTACACATCCTCAACCCCACCCCCCCAACCCCGACTCCGCCCGCGTCCCACCCCCCCACCCCTCGCCCCCCCCCCCCCTCCCCCTCACCCCCCCCCCCCCCAATCACAAAACCCCCCCCCCCCCTCCCCATCTCTACACAGCCTGCGCCCCCAAAACAACCACCCCCTCTCCCCCCTCTCTCACGCAACCCCCTCCCCCCCCCCCTCTCTCACCCCCCCACAACCCCCCCAAACCCAAGCCAACTCCCCCCTACCTCCGAGCTCCCCTCTCCCCCTGTCCCCCCCCCCCCCCATTCCACCCTCCCCCTCAAAACCCAACCCCCTTCGCCCCACCCACACCCATCCCCCCGCCCCCGCCCCCCTTCCACTTCAACCCCACCCCTGTACCCCGCCCGCCCTGACTGAGCCCCCCACCCCGTCGCCCCCCACCCTCCAAAACCCCCCAAATTCGACCCACTCACCCACGCCCCCACCCCACACCCAAAACTCTATAACAGAACGCTTCATCCCTCCCCTCACGTCCCGCCCCCCAACCCGCTTTCACTCCCGCTAGAGCCTCACCTACCCCCATACCCCACTCTCTACCCCCCCCCGACCCACTGCCCCCCCCTTCCAACCCCCTCCCCCCAACACTCCCACCCCCCCACCCCCCCCTATGCCTCCTACCCTACCCCCCGCCCCCTCACCTCCCCCCCCACCCATCCTCCCGTACCCTCCTCCTCCCCCCCACCCCCCCAATCCCACCCACCCCCACCCCAACCCCCCCCTTCTCCCCACGCCCCCCCAACCCCCCCACCCGCCCCTCGCAACTGCCACTTCACCCTTCACCCCCACCCCCCTTTCCCCCCCCCCCCCCTCTCCCCCCTCCCCCCCCCCCCCCCCTCCCCCATCGTGCCAAAAACCCCCCCCCACCACCCTCCACCCCCCCCACCCCACCAAATCTCCTCACGACACTGAAATCCCCCCCCCCGCCGAATGCCCCCCAACCCGAACCCCCTCTCCCTCCCTACACTCCCGCCATACGCGCCCCCCCTTACCGAACCCATCCCCCCCAACACCACCCCATCCAACTCTACCCCCCCCCCCTCCACCCCTCCCACCCCCCCCCCCTGCCCCCCCTCCATCCCCCCACCCCCGAACCCCCCCCCCCCAACAGCCCGCTCCTCTCCACCTCCCCCCCAACTACAGCCTCTTCCCCCCCCTACCCTCGCCCTTCCACCACCCCAATACCGCATAACTCTAGCCACCCCCGCAGTCTCTCCTCCCCCATTTCCCGCCCCACGACCCCACACACCACAGCTCACCCTCTTCTCTGACCCCCCTGACCCACCCCATCACCCCCCCCACCCCTACCCTTCCCCCGCCACCCCCCGACCACCCCTCCACGACAACCCCCCACCGCCCCCCCTCTTACCCTCACCCCCTTCCCCTCATCCCCGTGTGAGTCGCTGTGTACCCCTGCCCCCCCCACCCCCTCGCCCTCCCCACGCTGCCACCAAGACCCCGCCTATATCCCCCCCGACCCCACTCCTTCCTTCCCCGCTACCCCTCTCTCTGTCTCACCTAAAACCCCACACACCACCCACCCCAACACACCCCACCCCCCCCCCCCTCACGCCTAAAAAGATCGGAAAAAAACCCAATACTTACAGACAACTTGAAAGAATCCACCACAACTCCCCCCCCCTCCGCCCCACCCCTCACCACCCAAACTAAAAAATGTAAACTCTAGCTATACAATGCAGAGATAGGAATAATTGCATTTTTTTACTTTTTATTAATCCGACCTACACAACAAAACATTTAAATTTCTCAAAAAGTTCTTATTACCATTGAACATGTATGTATGCCAATAAAAAATCTCACAAACTCGTCTACTTTTGAAAATCTTCAAAAAGAGTTGGTGACGTAAAAAAGGGTACATAAAACACGAAAAAATATATTTATATGAAAAAAAGATATACAATATGAAAATCTTTGTTTGACCAAAAACATATTGTAATGTAAACGGAACATAATACTTATTTGTCGAGAAGAAGAGACGAGCGAAGAGCTATTTTCATAAATGCGAGATGAGCTGCATTCTGATAACACAACTTGATGCTTTTAAATTCGATGCGAATGCTAAATTTTACATGTTTTAACACAAAGTGTGACCATTAATCTTAAGTAACAAAACAAAGTGGGGGTCCACCCTTTTTATTATTTTACAACACACACACAAAAATAGACACACACACACACAGATAAAACACACACTACCATAATCATCTTTGTATCCTAGTTTGGATCTAAAGGGTTTTTCCGCAAGAATATCGAGCGCTATCTTACAAAATACATTTGTCTAGATCCATTTCAATCCTTCAATCCTTCATCTATTCACATAAAATACATTCAATGTAATCACCAGAAATCCCTTCCAAATAAAAAAAAAAAAATTATTTTTTGAATCCTTGATAGATGATACCCGAATGAAATATCATAGATGGACCACTAAGGATTGGGAACGTCATAAGTGTACAACATCCTTGTGGTGGGACACCAGAGAGCGAGACCACAAAAGTGGACATCAAATGTAGGAACATTTTTAATCGTCGGTTTTCGCAGTAAGTTTTTTAGATCTCTCTTGCTCTTGGAGCTTCTCGAATCCAAGGTGTTTTTTTGTTTATCAATTTATTTTTGGTGTGTACAATGGGAAGATACAACAACCAAAGAGTGAACGATGTTGATAGATTTTCAACATCTTGTCTATGTTTACGAATTTTCCGAGAAAATTGTATCGGCGCGCGCGAGAGTATTTCTTTCTACGTGCAAGCAATACGGCTCATGTGTTGGATTCTAACATCCCTGTCAAGCAAAATCAAAGTAACGGAAAAAGTTTGGATTTGACAAAATTCATAAAATGTATTCTGTGAAGAAAGACTTGTTAATGAATCTCGTGTAACTGTTGGATTGGTCGTGTTAGACTCCATGGAATATCGCTCGAGTTCCAAAACCCAATGTAAGAACATAGGAGAAGGAGTAGAGCGTAAGAAGCCAAATGTTACTCCCAACTCCATTCTGTTAAACCATAACCTGAGTGGGAGTTTAGGTAATGAAAAATCATACCAGGTGTGTTTTAAATGGGGATACCAAGACACGAATGGTTGGTAAGAATTCCGCACCACGAAATATGGGATATGAAGTGTTAAGTCAAAGAAAGTTTATACTGCTCATTTTGGAAGGTATAAAGAGTTTTGCTACTCTAGCCAATCTGAAAATGGCTTTTGGGGTAATGAAGGCCATTTCGATATTGTCATCAAAATATATGGGAGAACAATGGGGTTATGTTGGAATTCAAATCACTAAGAATCAATGGAAAAAATTCAAAAAATTTAGTTAGTTTCCATGACATGGTTTCACTCCAGGTTATAAAGGCTACCAAACGAATTCGAGGTTGATGGTAGATTGCGATGGACGAAGAGGAAGGTTTTCCTTTCAAGTTATTTGACAAATAATACATTTACTAAATTGCTGAAAAGTGGGGAAAATTGCTCGATGTGGATGATCAGATGAGACTTTTTTTTCATCTAAAAGACTTTTTGTTTTTATTTGAAGGCAGGAAACAGTATCAGAGAAATTTTAAAATCACTCAACCGATGTAATGATGAATTGTAGTTAGAGCTAATTACACTCAAAGGTTGGGTTCCCCGGAATTACACAGATGCATACGAAAGTGAAGATGATAACACATGGATGAGGAAGGTGAAGTTAAAAAAGAACGAGAATCAAGGATGAAGACATAGTGATGGAGAGATAGAACCTGATCTTTATTTGAAGATGGAGAGCTGGAAAATAAAACAATGTGGATGGTATATTTTCGAAAAAGGAAAAAGGTCGAAGTTTCGGAAGACGCCATTTAAATTAAATTCCTTACTTAAGCGTCAGAATAAATTGGATGGGATATAGGGATACCAATTCCTGAAGTATAGTTTTGAAGCATCCACCAGTTCAATCACACCCTTGACACAAATTGTGAAAATGACACATCAGGAGAAGAAGGTAACCAGAATATGAATTCAGTGAGGCGGTGATGTTGATAAATTAAAGGTATGCAATAGGGTCAATAACAGCGCGTCTCTTCAAGGTTTCCTGAAAATTCCTAGTACAGGGGTGATCCATGGGGGGTTTACACACACACACAGATGTGATAAAAGTTGGAGTACAGGTAATGGATTCAAAATGGAAGGTAGTCATAGCAAATTTGGAAGAACTCATTGGAACACAAGGCGGAAAGAAGGTTATAAGATGAATTTTTCTATCTTTAAAATATAACTAAGGCCTTGCCCACAAAGGCCAAGAACAGAATTGGGTTAAAAGATCTTAGTATCAAAAATAAAGTGAATTTTTTAAGTTATACAAGAAACAAAAATGGAAAGATTGAGGACTTCTGTGTCGAAACAGTGTTGGGGAGACATTCGGTTTTTGATTATGTTGTATAGTGAGCGTTGGATAATTCGGGAGGTATCCTTTGCTATGGGATACTAATTCCTTTTTTTTGCAAAAGACAGTGTGACGTGGGTCCTGATTATTTTGTGATTACTAGAGTTAAAGTGTAGGAATCGACGGGAAAGAATATGATGAATAATGGTGTGAATGCCCCTCAAAAGGGTAAAGAAAAACAAGCTCTTATGGGATTTTCTTCGTTTCGAGGTCAGATAAGTGGAACGGGATGTTTATTAACATGGGTGATTTTAATGAGTTCGGTCAAATCTATAGATTTCGGAAACTCATTTTAATCCACAAGGTGCTACATAGATTTTAATTCTTTTATTTTTAGGAATTCGGGATAGGTTTGAAGGTTAACTTAGGTGGAGTGTCGCTTTACTTGGTGTCAAAGATCCGCAACAAAGATGAAGCAAGTTAGATGAGATTCTTGGTTTCGGAGAGTGTTATAGTGGAAAGCCCGAACATTAAGCTGTTACATTGGAGAGTTCTTGTCGGATCATCGGCCTACTTCTCATAAAAGAAAATGGATACGATTATGGCCCTACTCCATTTCGTTTTTCATCATTGGCTTGAGATGGATTGGTTTTAACAAAAAAACTTTTGGGAGAACACTTAGGAAAAACAGACCTATGAGTGGGAAATAATGCTCTTCTAAGTTGATTATTAAACTTAGCAATCTTAAGACGCGAGCGCGTCATTCGTAATTGGAATAAGAGTAAATTCGGGGACCCGGAAAAACGAACAGCTTAACTTAAAAAACCAGTTGAGAAAATTGATCTGGATATTGGATAGAAGGGCTTGGGAATGAAGATGCTGGTCAATTCCCGATCCGCTTGAGAGCTATTCTTCATCAAATCCAAAAGAAGATAATTTAGAATCGAAGGAAGGGACTCAAAAGGACATAAAATTAAATGGGCGTAAGAAGGAGATGAGAATTCCAGTTTTTTTCATGGTATCCAATAAACAAAAGACCGTAATATACAAAATATTAGGGGGTTATGGTTGATGAATTGTGATTGAAAACCCGAATGATGTCAAGAAAGAGTTCTCTTCGACTATTTTTGCCAATCGTATTGGTAATGCCGACGCGCGCGCGCGCCTACGCTTCTATTAGTCTAGAGTGACATTTCCTAATCAGGATTTCTCATGAGCAAGAGTGATCCATATGGCGATGGAGGTTTTCTAATGATGAATTTAAGAAATCGGATTGGAATGTGGTACCCGACACAAGCCCCGGGTCCGGATGGATATACACGTTTGGTTTTGTTTCCAGACACTTTTTGGCATCTTGTGGATAGGGATGTTTGTGAAGCGGTGAGGTATTTTTTTAAATTTTCTGATTTAGTCCCAAAGGGTGTAATTCAACTTTCCATTGCCATAATTCCGAAAGAGTTCCGAATGCTAATCCATGTTAAGGATTTTAACCGATTAGCCTCATTGGATAGCATATATAAAACCATTGGCTAAGATTTTAAATAATCTCTTGTTGTTGTCTTGGGGAAATATGTAATTGAGGTTCAACGCTTTCAGAGAGCGAGCGTGCAAGGCAAATTCTTTATGGGCCTTTTATTTTAAATGAAGTCCATGTCTTGGTGTAAGAAGAAGAAAAAACAAACTCTTCTTTGCGCGCTGAGTGTGCACTTTGAAACAGCATATTACTCGGTAATTGGTGGGATTTTCTTGATGATGTTTTTAGGCAAGTTTGGGTTTGGGATAAATGGAGAAAAATGGATTCAATGTTTGTCTTCATTCTTCGAAAGGGTCTATCATTATCAATGGTAGTCCCCAACCGACGAGTTTCAATTTGTCAGAGGTCCTTAGAACATAGGTGACCTTATCTCCTTTTTTATCTTATCAAATCATGGAAAGTCTCCATATTTCATTTCAAAGAGTTGGTTTTATGCGGGTAAGTTCAAGGTATCGATGTTGGTGGTTGGTTAATCCTTCGCACACATGTTCTATGCTGAGTGCTGATGCGGTTTTTTATAGGTGAATGGGACTAAAGTAATATAAACTTCTCTTAATCCATGTTCTTCGATTGTTTTCGATGATAAGGCTACAGGTTTAAAAAATCAATATGTGCCAAAAGCAAAACATGGCATTGAATATGATAATGGAACAGTCTCTTCTCGAAGCGGCGACCAAATTTCCGGATGTCTTGTTCTTAAAGCCTTTTTATATCTTGGTTTCTTATGTATGGAAGGGGACATGAATAAAACTCCAATCTTGGAAGGACGATTATAGATAAATTAGAAGACGTCCTATCAAGATGGAAGATGAAACATGTTATCGCTTTGGAGGGCGGCTCAAGGCTAATCAAATCGGTTACTTTGGCTCATGCTATTTTTCACATGTCAAGTAGTTAAAGTTCCTGCAGGTGTCCATTCAATATTCTGGAATCACATTCGAAGTAAATTCTACAATGGTCATGAGAGTTCGGGTAAAAAAGCTTCGTAGGTTCAATGGAAGAAGGCTCTTGCTCCAAAAGATAAACGGATGGTGCAAGTGGTATTTTTTATTTTTAGTCTTTATGCTCTTGAATAGAGGATTGATAATTTTAAAATGTGGTTTGGGAGATTTTAGCCCATAGAGCCTACCTTTGGTCTCGTTGTTTAACAAGGCTATACACAGAAGCCAATGGAAAGATTGGATGATAATTTTCGGGTAAAGGAGCAATTCATGTTGGATAAATATTATTAAAGAGGTTAGGAGGCTTGAGGAAAAAGGTTATTAACCTGCTTTTGTTCAATGTGAAGAAGAAACTTGGGAATTGCCGTTTCGACTTTAACTGGGATGCACGTGTTGTGTGATGGGGCGAAGCTAAGAAATAGATTTCCCTAGAGCGTAATGCTCATCGAAAACAGCAAACAAATTACAGTAGGACGAAAATTACTTGCGCATACCAGTCTTTTTTTATTGGTGTAAGTATAGATCTAAAGCCTCGTTCGGATGGAACGAATGGCTCAAAAACCCCTATATTATTGTTTTGTAATCTAGTTCCTTGCTAGTTTTTGTTTCTAATAAAATCGCCGTTCCAAAAAAAAGTGTAAATTTATAAATTTACATGTTTTATTATAACTTAAAAAAATAAACAAATAACCCCCTAAACTTTATACCCGTGGACTTTATATTTTAAAATATTACAAACGTAAACAATTTTTTACTTTCAAACAAAGATTTAACAGTATCTAATCACATCCCAAATCTACCCGAAGACTTTTTGATGGATTTTTCATTGTCGGTCTGAAATTATGTTGTACAACCAAATAGAAAAACACCGAAGCACATAAAATATCATAAATTAATAAAAAGGGTTTTCTAGCTATTCATTGATGTGTTTGGAAGAATTGCATTTTTTTTCTTTTTGTTTAATACGTACTAAAATTCTAACATTTAAATTTCTCAAAAAGTCTTTATTCCATTGACATGTATGTATGCCTATAAATCATATATAACAATCTAGGCTACTTTTATATCTTAAAAAAGTGTTGGTGACGGAAAAATGGGTAAAACTCTTTTTATATTTGTATATGTATTAAAGATATACAATAGGTAAATCTTTGTTTGACCAAAACATATTGTATGTACGAAACATAATACTTATTTGAGTTTTTTAGCTTTCTATATTCTATAAATATTGACGATTTTGATAACTCAACTTGATGCTTTTAAATTCGATTGCGAAGCTAAATTTTTACATGTTTTAACACAAAGTGTGACCATTAATCTTAAGTATAGCTGACTCAATAATGCAACTAGAATCATAAAACATATACAATATCAACTGCATATCCAACGGTAAGATAACCAGCCTTCCAAAGTGGATGTCAATGGTTCGAATATAACGAGAAGAAAACTAATCCCCTTGTGGCCTCGAAGGTTCACATGAGCCGACTTCGGGCTACCTAAAAGAGTAGTTTTGTAGAGATTAGTCGGCTCACAATGTCAAGTTAGTTAACAGGTAAATCAAAAGAAAAAAAAATTAGTAATTATCCTCAAGCTCATATAATATATATAAGATATGAATCTATTCTCTTCATATTATTTCGATAATACTCTATAACATAACTTATAAAACAAAATAAAAATAAAAATCATACATGTATTTAAAAAACATAATGTTTAAACCCCGTGCATGCACATGCATTAAAACTAGTATTTTATCTTTAATGTCAATACACGTCGATCATACAAAATTGTCGCACAGTAAAATTTGAGCAATGTTATTAAAGTTGTAGAAGATAAACACAAAAAAAGTTACCAAATGTAAAATGTTTTATGAGATTGATAAATTAATTAACCCATCTCTCCAATAGTCTTCTCCACAAGTAACAATGAAAATTGCTTAAAATCTTTTCTTCTCCTTCAATCCAATCAAACAAACCTTAAAAAGATCAAAACTTTAATCAAAAAACAAACATGTCTTCCTCAAAACCACAAAGATCCATGTCTGAAATCGAAGACATAATCCTTAAA
>BQNB010075184.1:0-31553 GCA_026074375.1 Tanacetum coccineum | reverse complement strand
TCACACAAACATAATTTATTTCATTAAAAATAAAAATACAATATATAAACATAAAAACATACTAAACATAAAATAAAAATACGAAACATAAACAAATTAAACGATACGAAACATAAAAACATAAAAATACGAAACTAAATTAAGCGTCTGGATATTTTCTCATTATTTCAGCTTGTTTCCTTTCAACGATGGCTCGTTTTGCTGGCGGCAACGAGGAAAGATCGATCAGGAGAAACTCCAGCTCTCTACACTGCAGCATCCCTAGTTCTTTTTCTCTCTGCGCCTCGTACGCTTTTTCAGCAGCATCACATTTACGTCTATAATCCTGAGATAGAACCCCCGATACAGACTCCGATTGACTCCCCCCGGTGCTCCCTCCGGTGCTTCCCTCGACGCTCGACGTGTCAACCGATTTTTGCTTTTTCGTGGCCCGTTGTTTGTCGGCGGGACGCTCTCTTGGATCAGGGCCAAACAACTCTTGGAGATTATCTTTATCAATCGGCTCCGACGCATTCCATTTGGAGTAATTTTTCAATATATCCCACACGTGATCATGCTGAAATTTTTTATTACCATATCACTCCATATAACTCGTCTTTGCATTCTCGACCAAGTCAACATCACTTTCTCCGCTTTTACGTGTTAAATGTTTGTAAATAGCGTTGAACTTTGGCAATCACCGTGCATCCTCGTTCATTTTTCCGTCATCATATTTTTGGTACGAGGAGGAGCTGTTGTTCACGAGTTGAAATCTTCCATAATCAGGTTCCAATAAACGTCATCTTGTTGGTCTTTTCCGATATTGGCGTCCTGAGAGTGCTCGATCCAAGTCTCGGCTAGCAAGATTTTTTCGTTGCGATTCCAACGGGTAATCGCTGGCTTTGCTGCCATGTCATCATCATCGCCCTCGTCTAAATAGACAACGGGTTGTTTCCCCGTTTTTTTTAGTCTACGCCTACCATCACGGGGATCTTTGGCTTGTGGTACTTTGAATGGTGGTTGTGATGATTGTTGTTGAAAATATTGCGGTTGTGATGATTGTTGTGAAAAAAATTGTGGTGTAGTATTTCTTAGATTCGAGTAATTTTGGAAGCCGTATTGTTGTTGTTGATGATACGCCAATTGGGAGTGATAAGCTTGATCGGGTGACATTTGCGTTCCAAAAGGAGGATACGGTTGCGAGGAATAATCTGAGTTTTGTGAACCTAGGGTAGACGGATTCGATTGGTTCGGAGAAGATGAGTATTGTTGCGGGTTGGAGTTGAGAAGATGGGTAAAATAACCGGGTTCATTTGGTGGTTGAGACATTTTTTTTTGGTAGAGAAGATGTGTTGAGATATTGAAAGTATATGAAGTTTTTGGTAGAGAAGTGTGTGTTAAAATGTTAAAATGAAGTGTTATTTATAGTGGAAAGTGGGTATAAATTAAAAAAAAAAATTAAATTAAAACTCGACCGTTACCTCACTTTTCCAACGGCTAATTCATTTTCAGTTTTGTCGTCATTTGACTAGCTTAATCAACGAGATACCGAAAATATTGAAGTGGCGAGGCTTGCTAGTGTGGTGGCGAGCTAAGTGGCGAAGCCACGTCGGCCATGGCGAGATACGCTCGACCTTTTACTCTAATGGAGATAATACATAATCAATGTAAAAAAAATTGCTTTTTGAACATCCTACAGTAATTAACTAATCATGTCAAATTAACTAGTTGACCAATTTTTTTGTATAAATATATCTGGGTTGCACATATCAAACCACCCTTTTTCCAAACACAAGTCTCAAACTTTTTACATTCAGTTACTATGACATCTATTACTCCTACACTGGAGTCACCAGTACCAACATCCGAGTACAAGGGTAGTGCCAGCACAGGTGGTCTCAGGAACCATGTTCTGGTTGATTTGGTATTAAGGGTCATACTATTTGCAAGTGCCTTTGTAGCTATTATTATTATGGTGACTTCTAAACAAACCAAGATGATACCAGTTGCTCCGAGCCTAGCAATACCCGTGACTGCAAAATTCAGTCAGATTCCAGCATTCACGTAAGTAACATAAGTTTAAGTAAATCGATTGACCTTTGGCCTAGATGGCATCTATGTATAATACAATATTGTATAAATGATTACTCCGTATGATGCAGATACTATGTGGCAGCTATGTCAGTTGCTTGCTTATACAGCATAATCACTTGCGTGTTATCAATTTTTGCTATGCTGAAGCCTAAAGGAAGTTCCATAAAGCAGTTAGTACCACATCTCACTTTGGGTTATACTTGATAAGCGTGAGCGAGTCTATAGTGTACCTTCTAAAGAAAATACTCTTACCGAGGATAGACGGGGAGTGGCTGCCTTGATCTATCTCTCGCGTGAGATCGACGTACTTAGCTGATCGAGCGAGCGGGTGAGTCAATGGGGGGGGGGGGGATGAAGCTATAAATACGTAATTGTGGGGGGGGAAGGGTCACAGATTTTGTGGCATAGGGGACGAATGGTGGGTAGTATAGGGGGGGGTTTGGTAACAGCTGCTGTTAGGTATCCTGGCTGCTGCAACTGGAGCAGCAGGGGCAGTTGGTTACATAGGATACAGAGGAAACTCTCATACACGATGGAACAAGGTTTGCAACGTATATGCTTCATTCTGTAGCCATATCACAGGGCTCTGATAGTCTTTCACTCCTTACCCTCTGTAGCACGTCTACGTGCGTCGGACTTGCTCTCGATATTGGCTTCGAAGAGATCTCTGGAGGGAGTTAGTTTGTTAGTTTAGTTATTGACACTAAAATAATTTCCTTGATTTAGCTTTTCATTACTTTCCTTTCCCAATAATGAATATGTGATTTTGTCAGCACTCAACGTTCATGTAAATGCATGAAAATTATAAATGTACTTCACCCTTGTTAAAGTGTAAATTTAGTTGGACCTTATATGTTTGTAAACAATAACATATCAAATTGGATCTTTCAGATCCTATCAATGCAATTCAGTATTCGACAAAAAGGAAAAGGCTACGTATAGTAGAAGTAGTAAAAAATCCATATATATTTACAAATCGATACAGTTAATGATCTTGACGGGTACAGTAAAACTGTTTCACACTAAAAAGCATATACAATATGATTTTGACGGATACAGATCCTATTTTTTGATGAGTGAACTTCAATGTTTTGTTTGAATAAATTTACTAATTATTTTTTCTCAATTAAGATTAGAAACAATATGATGATATTCACATAAAACTATTATGCGGCTGGTGTCAAACCAACTGGTTGTTTACAAAATGATTGGATTGGATCTCTCAAACCAACCCATTTTAGGGATGGGAAAACAACTACATATATTGATTATAAGCACATCGAATGTGTAAGTCACATATATGACACGTATTATGTGATGGAGGGAGTAACATGTAGAATATGTAATTAGCTTGATATCAATGAGAAGAAATTAAAGATGGCATCGTCATAATGTTAATTGTGTCGGACCCGGGACCAAGAGTCATCATGTTTATTTTATTAAAAATACCAAAAATCATAAGAAAAAATTAAAGACCAGGTTCATTTTAGAAAATTGATATATTTGACATAATTTTACAGTGCGCCAGAAATATCCATGAGCTTGTATCTTCTAACAAACAACCAGTAGTATATAGATCTAGAGAATATGTGAAAGTGTACTACCACTTCTCATATATAGAAGTTTTTTTTTGGAACGGCGAATCTTAAAGAACGGGGGTGCCTTGGCCCGGAGCTAAAGGTAAAAACCCAAATTACATCAAATTATTGCTACAAGAGATCTGGGTTGCAAACCCCGCTCCCATCGACCCCTTTACAAATCCATAAATGTGGACTCAAGAGTCAAGACTAATCCATTAAAAAAAAGGAAAAAATTTAAACTCAATTCCATAACGATGGATACATAGTGCTGGTATATCCTAAGAAGCTTGGTGAAATACAGTGCCGTAGCTAAGCGAACAGAGGCCTTGTGCAAAAGCTTATACGATAACTACATACGATGGTCAAAAATATACTATACCAACTATGAAACCAAAATCATAATGTTTTGATGACCTTTCTTAAATTTTAACAAATATTTACAACATAAACATAAGATTGCATAACGGTAATAATCTTTGTTGAAAGTAAATTTTGAGGCCCTAAATACATAACGGGATATATATTTTGAGGGTCTTATAATTTTGAGGCCATGTGAGATAGCACACATCGCACACCTTCATATACAACTCTGATAAAATGGGTGATCTAAAGGTGAATGGAAGTTTTATTGTGTTGTTTTGATTCAGTATTGAAAGTCCCAAATAACATGTCTATATGGAAATATAACACTTATCAATAGTAAATAACACAAGTAATAACTTTTAATCGTATAATGCTTTATTGATATAATCAAAGTATTACAATGTGCTATGGATCGCACAAGTTGAATGACATTGTAAGATTACCCTTCGAACAAGTAAACTTAACAAAGTGTCAAGTTTACAAGCGAACTTATGTAGACTAGCTGATAGGATCAACGGACTAATGTGTACGTTTAACAAAGAAGTAAATGCCTATAATAATAACAACAATAAAAGCGATGGTTATTTACTCCTACAACATTCTCTATTTATAGTGATACGAGGTTGTATCCTTAGTGGGGGTAGTTGGGACGTGTCAAAAATCATGTGGTGGAAGTACAAATGCATTTAATGCACGTCCATTCTTGAAAACATCCCGCTCATACTTTTGTGAACAGTTCTACCAACTGTTCACAACTTTCACCAACTCATACTTTAGTTCACGCTTTAAGTCAAACACCATTTTGTCCCGCCATAATGCTTTATTGACTTATCCCGCCTAAACTCCACTAAGAGAAGCAGCTTGCTCTTCTTCAAAAGGTAATAGGATCATCAGGGTATTGCCACCCCTGACTTTCCTTAAACCTTCATCGTATTCCTTCTACATACCAACTGTTATCCATCCCAGCTGACGAGTATGTCTTCAAGTAATCTTTGACTTCCTTGACGATGTCTTTGACTTGAATACGTCTAAGGTGCTCGCTAAGGCTTTGCACTCAGCGAGTCCTTCACTGCTCGCTGATGCTTTGCACCCAGCGAGTCTTCATTGCTCGCTGATGCTTTGCACTCAGCGAGTCTTCAATACTTAGACTAATTTCTGTTTAAATCTAGACAAGGATAATTGGGCACTGAATTGGCCCAACGAGTATCTTTAGACTGTTTAGAAGTCTTTGTATGTATCAGTAGCTATTTGTTGTTTGCGGCTTCTTATGGGGTGTTGAGGATATGTCTATCTCCTTATAAGAAGTCTGTGTGTGGGATAAATATAAGGGCTAATAATTTCTGTCAGGCATGCTTATTTAAAGGAATGCCCTAAAATTAAATCATTTGGTCAATTATTTCATACGACTTAGACGATTTCATTCATATTGTGACATATGTCCCTCCCAACTAATCATTAAAAGTACACATGTGTAAGTAAAAACTATCATTGAGTAAAGTATCTTTTTATGCGACTTACTTTGTACCTTTTATGCGACGTGTATCTTTTAATATTTGTTTAATTGTCAACAAAAATAAAATTCTATTCTTGTTTTAAACTTATGGAACTTGTACCCTATAATTAATATTTTATGCGACTCGGTAGGTGTAATAGTGTTTTGTACTTTTAAGCTTTAATGTTTAAGGCTTGTCAAGCTATAATGATTAAGGCTTGTCAAGCTATCAAGCCGAGTTCAAGATTTAATGATTAAGGCTTGTCAAGCTATCGAGCCGAGCTCGAGTCTAACTTATGATTTTTGAGCCGACCTCAAGCCCTGTCAAGCTCGAGCTCGGCTTGGCTTGATTGCAGCCCTACTTCCAGCCCCTTGGTAAAGCATTTAACGAGGTGTTTGTTTCAGCTTATATTTCATAAGCCCTAATTTTCTAGCTTATTTTGAGACTTAGGGTCTTACATAAGTTTATTATATCACAATAAACTTATATAAGCCATCAAGTCTCAAAATAAGCTAGAAAATTGGGGCTTATGAAATATAAGCCGAAATCAAATTTGATTTCGGCTTATATTTCATAAGCCCTAATTTTCTGGCTTATTTTGAGACTTGAGGGCTTATATAAGTTTATTATGATATAATAAACTTATGTAAGCCCCTAAGTCTCAAAATAAGCTAGAAAATTAGGGCTTATGAAATATAAGCTGAAACAAACACCCCGTTAAATGCTTTACCAAAGGGCTGGAAGTAGGGCTGCAATCAAGCCAAGCCGAGCTTGAGCTTGCCAGGGCTTGAGGTCGGCTCAAAAATCATAAGTTAGACTTAGCTCGGCTCGATAGCTTGACAAGCCTTAATCATTAAAGCTTGAACTCGGCTTGATAGCTTGACAAGCCTTAATCATTATAGCTTGACAAGCCTTAAACATTAAAGCTTGAACTCGGCTCGAATAATATTCAAATAAGGCTCGAGCTCGCCTCGAAAAGCTCGAATTTATTCATAAATGTTGTATTCGATAGCCAAACTTATCAATAAGGTCGATAAAATACGTGATGGACTTAAGAGTAAGGGGGCAATTCCATATTTCCCCAAGAAAAACATTAAAATTCCATATTTCCCCAAACATGCATCAAAATCATTGTACATTATGCATTGTCCACTTGTAAGTTGGGTAAATATGACATTTTGAGGTTTAGATTGGGTAAATATGGAATTATCCCTAAGAGTAAAGAATTTATACAGAACATTTGAGCATAAGAGTTTAAATATCCTTCTGCGATAAATATTTAACTATTATACAAATATTCACATTATATTTACGTTGTTTATATAAATATGTATAACAAAAGTATTTATTTACATGAAAGCTCGAAAAGCTCGAGCTCAAGCTATTGAAAGCTCAAGCTCGGCTTGTTATGTGTTTCTAGCTTGTTTATTGGGCTTGGGCTCAATTTGTGGTGTGTGTGGGTTGGGTTGTGTTGTTGTTTGTTGGGTTTTTTTTGTGGGTGTGTTTTTTAGTTGGGGAAGGGTTTAGGCTCGAGCGACAATCTAAAAGCTTAACTCGATCGAGTTTTAAGCTCGAGTTGCTTGATCAGTACTGATTAGTAGTATCTTTCCGAAACTCCATTAAGCAGACATTGATATCCCTGGCAAGAAACCCGACTTGCTGACCTTTCTTGTAAGATTTACATGCCACACGATTGCAAAAATGCCTAGCCACAAAAAACTCAAAATGCTGCAAGCATCATACAATATCATCTGATATGAGCATACTATTTTAACCAAGCTAGAACTAAACGAGACTTCATCGTCGGAGTTTACATATAAGTGATGAAAACCCTAGATATGTCATATCTATCAGATTTAATGGTTTCACTATTGTTCAAGCAATAATCGATCGATTTGTGATTATTTCAGTTTAGAACTTGAGGTAATTTTTGTTTATCGTTATTGTGCTTCAACGTATAAAATTTCCATTGATTTTTGTCAAGTAGTTAGTTATCCTGTGTTCATCAATCGTAGTCTCTTTCAAATGATTCTAAACATTTGAAGTTTGGAATATGTGATCAGGAAGTGTTTCTCCCTTTGTTTTTATTTGTGTATTGTTATATTATTATGTGCAGCTAAGGTGTTTTGATAAAATGCCAGAATGAATTTTATTAGTTTAACTAGTTACAACTTAAGGCTAATACTAGGCTTAATGTTTGTAGGGGTGAGCATCGGGTCGAAACCGACCCGAAACCGAAACCGAGTTAAGGATTTTTGGAAAAATGAACCTTATATAAACCGAAACCGAACCGAATAAGCTCGGTTCGGTTTGGTTTAGTGGTTCGAACCGACTAAAATGTCGGGTTTGAGCCGAACCGAACCGAACCCGAACCCGAACCGAACCGAAATAGATATCCAAAACCGAAAACATAACCAAATTCGTGTATTTGTTACTTATAGGCTTAATGTGTATATATGCGTATTTGTTATAAGGGTTAGTTTTATCCAACTGAGCTTTTTTTTGTTATAAGGGTTTTGTTATACCCGGATATTGGGCTGTGCAAACTGTGCAAGTGCACAGGGCCCATTCTTGTTGGGGGGCACCAAAATTTATATACTTGTAATCTTGTATTATAGATAGGCCCAATTTCCAACTAATGTTCAAGTCCAAGTCAAATTTGACTTTGTCCAACTATTAGAAATTAAACCTCCGTTTTCTTTTAGTTTTAACAAAACGTTTTTGTGCTCGCTAATCTACAAGATATCTTTTCTTTCTTTATTTTATTGTTTGAAAAATCGTGTTTGTGACTGACCGCATTTACATGTTTACAACATACAGGTATATTTGCTTTAGTTATTTGATTTTTTCTTTTATAAGTTATTTAAATATTATAAGCAACTCATTCTAATTGTTGGATTTAAAGATTGAATGTATATAGGTTGTAGTCAGTTACTTCATTTTACGTTCATAGGTTTTGTGCTTTTGATGAACTGAGCCAATATTAATTGAAAACATGTATTTAAAGTATTCGTGATTAAGAGGCCTAATTTTTTTTAACCGAACAGGGCACCCAAAATCCATGGGACGGCCCTGAGTATATCCTTGGTAGTAATTTTACTTTTTGCTCCCTTTTCACACGTAACTTACAACTTTGAAAGGCTTGGTGGTAGTAGTCGGTGAGGTTGGATTGATTGGTTCAGTAGTTGCCACCTGTGTGATATGATTTGGCTTCCCGCAAACTCTGTGGGATACAAGGAGGTTGTCGTTCTGATGGGATCTACCTTTCCAGCTCCTATAGTGTGTATCTATTGCGAAGTCTGAAATAGGTGATTTTAACTATAGAGGGTATTTAGGATTGCTTGTACAGGCTGATATTGCGGGTCAAGGACACTACTTTTTTTTTTTTTGAACGGCGAAGGTCAAGGACACTACTGATTTTTATTTCTAGGTGACTAGCTTGACATGTATACTTATTAATTATTTTTTGGTTGGGTGGAAGTGAATTTTACCAGAAAGACATGGTTGATAGGGGGTGTTTCGGATTGCTTATTGAATTTGTTGCATCTGAGTAACTCTAAGGGAAAGTTAGGTATCGACACTCATATAGTCATATATTGATTTCACTGGCCTTTTAGTCAGATTGTCAAATGTTAATGAGTCGGTCAGAACATGCCCTGCTGCAATGGGTGGTAGGCTTACATTGATGTTACGTGATGGTTTTAAAACACATAAATTGCACAAGTTGAGCACAAATAATAGTGCCGTTTTTTAATTGTATAAGTGTGTAACCAAATGGGTTTACATCTACGTTTCTTGCATGTTGATTACTTCATTGCATTACGTAAAGTAATCTTCTTATGTGCTTTACATTGCTAGCATGCCCTTCCTAATTCAAGATTTATATAAGGCACAAATACACCAATTCTTTTTGTAAATGCAGGTTACAGAGTTTCATGCAGCGTTACAGTAACTAGGCTTGGGTAACTGTACGGACATCCATTAAGGCGATTTCTTTTCCAGTTTTCCTTCGTATTCTAACTACTACATCATTTGAAAATCAAAATTCTACTTGTGACCATAAGTTACCATGTTAGGTACTTCACAAGAACAGTTGTCGCAAAATGGCAACAACTTATTTTGTACATTTGTTACAAGTGGAAATGTTTGACATGTTTGTTTACTAAGAATGCTCAAAAAGCCAATAAAGAATTAGAATGTCTAATACCCTACATTAGCTACTGCAAAGGTGTTGTGCTAGTTGTGATTGAGTTCAACTAGGTACATCATAATCATAATTAGGACTAAAGAATCTACTGCAAATGTGTAATCTCTATCCCTTCTTTAGTTTTGTATGCTTCAAGTCGATAACAATCACTTGATCGACTATGAAAAGCAAGTTTCTTCTCATGAAATGAACGGCAAAAATTTATTAAACTAGCAAGGAGCTAGAAAACAATTACAAGGAAATAAATTGGGGATTTTTTAACCAATCGTCCCAAGAAAACGTCGTATGACAACGACTTTTACACCAATTGAAAGCACAAAAAACTATAGCATCAAAAATTTCCGAACGTCTTGGAGGAGATTCTTCAAAAATGATCCGATTCCTAAAGTTCCAGATAAACCACCAAGATACGAAGAACACTCCCTCCAACATAGCTTTGACCTTAGAGGAGAACTGAATCGAAAGAATCCAAGACTGCCACTCTTGGAACGATGACCAGTCATGAGGATCTAAGCCCCACCATCTGCATATGCGACGAAGAACAAGCTGAGCCAAATCACAACGGAAGAAGATGTGGCAAACATCTTCCTCGCAGACTGAACAAACCGGACAAAGAGACGACTCAATAGTGATGCCTCTGCGAATCAGATTAACTCGAGTCGGTAAACAATCTTGCCGAGCTCGCCAAGCGAAGATGTTAACCTTAATAGGGATGTATTTGATCCATCTAGTCTGGGCAGCTTGATGCGGAAGGAAAAGATCATCAATGTAGTTACGAATCTCCTTAACCCGGAAGTTACCATCGCTAACCAAATCACAAACCCATCGATCACCTGAATTCGATAAAGTCACCGAATCCATCAAAGAAGTCAAATCAGCCAACAGATGTTCTTCGATACCACCCCGAGCATTTCTACGGAACGAAATATCTATCGGAGCACTAAGCTTAACAGCCACCGAGGCTTCTTTGTTCAGGTCCAATGCGAACAAGCGAGGAAATTTGACACGAAGAGGAACGTCTCCGATCCAACAATCGAACCAGAATCTCGAATCATCACCATTACCAATGCGTTTTTTACAATGCGACCAGAAATCAAAACCTTTCCCTTTTAACTTATTGACTTCCCTCATTATTGAACACCAGTTAGAGGATAGACTAGTCGAGTGAGTTTCCACCGAAGAACCATAAAGCGCACGAATGACTTTATACCATAACGAGCCATCTTGGGATACAAAACGCCAAACCCATTTGAGAAGGAGGGCACGGTTAAGAGCAAAAAAACTCGAGACTCCTAAACCACCATGTTTTTTTGAAGCTAAAACCTTATTCCAAGCGACCCATGTAACTTTTTTTTCCGACTGGTCCGCACCATTAAAAAACCGGCTGCGGATAGACTCCATAACCTTCAAGACACCTGTAGGGACTTTAAAAATGGACATATTATAAATCGGCGATGCCCCAAGAACGGATTTCAAGAGAGTTAGACGACCGCCTATCGAAAGGGTTTTCACCTTCCACTTAGAGAGGCGAGATCTAAGCTTAAGAATAACGTCATCCCAAGCCTTAATACGAGAAGAGTATTCTCCCACCATAACGCCTAGATAGCGGAATTTGTTGCTCATAATAGAACAACCTATCAAAGAGGCTGCCTGCTCTACCACTTGGTGCGGAACGCACACACCCAACAGTTGACTTTTAAGGATATTTATTTGAAGTCCAGAAGCAAGAAAGAAGCTCTTTAAAATGTTGATAATACCACTCAGATTTTCATTGGACCATTCTCCTATAAACATAGCGTCGTCTGCATAAAAGAGGTGAGATAAGGATAACGAACCTGGTAATTGAATACCTTTGAACAAGCCCTCGTCTACCACCCGGTTGAAAGATAAATGAAGAGATTCCATGATTAAGATAAAGAGATATGGAGCAAGAGGATCTCCTTGTTTGAGACCACGATGGCAAGAATACTCTTTAGAAGGACTTCCATTAATCAAGATAGAAGCCTTAGCAGAAGTAAGAGTACCCCGAATCCAATTACACCACGTTCGCCCAAAACCAAACGCCTCAAGCACTTCTAATAAGTAATCCCAACGAACCGAGTCGTATGCTTTGGCAAAATCGACTTTAAAGAACATCGCCTTTTTGTTCTTTCTTTTACACCAATGGAGAATTTCATCAAGAATAAACGGGCCATCTAAAATTTGTCTTCCAGCAACAAAAGCGGATTGGGTATCGGAGATGAGATCCGCAATGACCGGAGCTAATCTATTGGCAAGTACCTTGGTAACCACTTTGTATACACTCCCAATCAAACTTATCGGCCGAAAATCATTAACGAATTTAGCATCCATGACCTTTGGAATTAGGGCTACAAAGGAAGAATTACATCCTTTTGAAAAAGAGCTGTTAACGAAAAAATATTCGACCGCCTCGCAAAAGTCAGACCCAATACAATCCCAATATTTCTTAAAAAATTCAAAGGTGAAGCCATCGGGGCCCGGAGATTTATTATCACCACAGCTCCACACAGCCCTCCGAATTTCATCGCGCGACACACTTCTCTCTAAATCTTCCATTTGATTTTGGTGCAACTTCTTATTAAACTCAAAATTTAATTTAAATCTGTGATTGGCAGGTTCTTTAAATCGAGAAGCAAAGTGGTTAAAAAAAGCGTCTTTAATCATACCTGGTTCTGTTTCCCAAAATCCATCAACGAAAATGCCCCGAATCGCTAGCTGAGCTCTCCTTTTATTGATGATGCCATGGAAGAATTTTGAGTTTTCATCCCCCTCTACCGCCCACTTGACTTTAGATTTCTGAAAATTATCTTTCGATTCCATCTCAGAAACATTAAGAAGTTTATGTTTCAGTTCGAATCGACGAAAAACAGTATCATCGTCAAAAACCCCACGATCCATATCTTTGTCAATCGCCCCCAATTCTGAAATCATCTCATTTTTTGAACCTGATATTTCGAGCTTCTTGGCTTTAATCCAGCTACGAATAATTTTCTTAAGATCTTGTAGTTTTTTTTTGAAACGAATTAACTACTTTGGTTTAAAGTTTCAATGACTACTGACTATCCATAAATGAGATAAAAAAACATTTCTATCTCCAATGCATGAAAGTTTTTTCTTGAAGGCTTCACATCAAACCAAACCTGCTTTTTAAACCTTCAAAAAATATAAACCCTAGTTTGCACCACCACATCAAAGAAATTGCTAAAGTTTACAACAACATACCTAATTCCTCGGAAGAGCGGAGTATAGGGTAAAATGTAGACAAATCATACCATACTATAGGGTAAACCCAAAAGTAGGGAGACTATTACCCAAAAGACTTCTTCCGGTAAGTGTGTGCGTGCATGTCGATGTGCTCGCATATATATGCGTGTGTGAGTGTGTGGAATATCAGGGATAATGAAACTATGTAATAATAAGACGAATAACATGCATACAAATGTACAGACACCATGCCATCATAAGATCTTTGGAAGATAAAGACATAAAATGTATAAACGCTTGCATAGAAACAAGGCTTATATGCAAATATACTTCTATCACCTATTAGTGCAGCGAAAGTCCGAAGATGGGCATTGCTAAGGGGATATAAACCTAAAGCCAAAAAAAGGGTAACTATTAATGGGTTTTTATACCTAAAACACAAATACCAAAGCTACTTACTAAAAGTTGTCTATAAAGCCTAAACGCTAAAAAAATCTTGTGATAAGAAATAATTTAGAACTTTTAAGAGCCTATGTATTTGTGTTACTCCTTAAAACTTTAGTCTCTTAAAACTTGTTTACAGATTATAGTCATATTTATTAATCAATATTAGTTTTGTGTGAGCATAGGATTACGGGTGAAATAAAAGATGGACATAAATAGACCTCCAGAGAAAAGAAAACAGGAAAGTAAAGAGTATTGAATTGTTGATGTGATTCATCATTCAATAAGTAAAACTTACTTAAGGCTACCCACTACAAATGAATGCTAAATTAGTTTGGCTACAGGAAACTTGAGTAGTCGGCCTTATAGTGGCAATGTCGGTCGCACAAGGTCTTGGTCGACTCGATCGTTGATACGATCGGTAGTCGGGCCGGTAAGCAACGTTATCCATTAATAAAAAAAAAACTGTTTAAAAATTTTAAATTTTTAAACATTCAACACTATAAAAACCCACCCATTTTACCATTTTATTACATAATTTTATAGAACTTTCATCACCTTTTAAATATGGTCTTGTTTTCTGTTCCGCATACCGACGATGAAATCCAAGCATTGGTTCAAAAACTAATTGACGAAGATATGGTTCGTCAGAAAACGATTTTAGATTTAGCCTTGAAATTTGACAATGCATGCATAGCTAAAGACGATCTTAAAAAAGCATACATGAAATGTAATGACATTCTACAAGAGAATCGTGCTTTGATCGATACTTTCTTAAAAGAATGATCTGATAAAGATTATGAGCTGAATCTTTCTATGTATGAAAAAACGGCAAAAATAGAAAAACAAATTAATGCTAAATTAGTTTGGCTACAGGAAAAATACAACTACCGCTCACAAACCCATATAGGTGGTCCGTCATCACAAACCCATGAGATAGGTGATGTATATCTTACAGAGAAAGAGCTACATCACCTACATCTAGATGAAGAAGCCTTAAAAGAAGCATTAGAAGAAGCAAGGGATGAAAAAGAACGGGAGGAGAAAATTAGGCAAAAACAAGCTGATGATGAGTTATTCATGTTGGAATTTGGGGTGAAATATGATTCAGAATACGAGTCGGATTAATAATCTAGGAATTATTTTAATTTTGTTTTTTTAAATGTAATGTGTTAAATTTCAACGGCTACTTTTAAATGTAATGTTTTAAATTTCAACGGCTACTTTTCCCTATAAATATCCCTTTACCATCATTCATTTTCTCACACAACTTCTTATCCAACTCTCTCAAATGGATTCCAATCTCAATAACGAAAATGATCAATGGAAACTTAGTCTTGATATATATGATTCTGATCTCCAATTAACGATTGTTCTTACTCCTCGTAGCAGCACACGTGTTGAAACTTCCACCGCAACCCAAAAGCCAGTTAGGATAATACCCGGTCCTGCGGGTATTGTTCAGGCAGCCAAGCTGCTTAAATAAAGAGATATTCTTCTTGGTCGAGATGGGACTGTAATGTCGACACAAGAATATATTAAGAAAGTGGTTGAGAATGAGGATTTTAAGAGTAGGTCGTAGGTTAGCGCCACTGACTATGTGAATGCTAATGGTGGCATTGTGATTGGGTGTTTAGGAGACATCGAGAACTTTCTCAAGAATGAAAAACTTGACCAAGTTATTGCAATAGTCAAGTCTTATTCTTCGAATATGATTGGCGACAGTGACTATGAAAGATCTCTCAGGTACAATACCTGGAATAATACATCACAAAGTCGTTGATGAAGGTGGTTATGGAAAGGATATTACTGTAGGAGCTGTTTTGATACTTGCTAATATATTAGTTTTTACTCCTAAATCATCAATGCATTATCTTAACATTACAATGAAAAACGTGGTTAAGGTTTTCCGTAAGGATACGGTTCCTGAAAGTAAGAGTGGTTAATGCATTAACTTAACATTATTATGTAATATTTTTTAATTATTATGTAATATTTTTTATTTTATTATGTAATGTTTTTATTACTTTAATGAAATTTAATTTAGTTTTAAAAAGTTAAAAAAAAATAAAGGTCGTTTTATAGTGGCAAAAAGTCATTTGTAGATCGCATAAGAGATAGAAAGCTGATGTGGCAAGAGAAAATATAGGTCATTGATGGCCCTTATAGTGGGTTCACTTTTTGTTTCACTTCAAGACAAAAAGTAATTCTCAACCACTTCGATACGCGGTTTACAAATCCTCTTGTACAAAAGCAAGTTTTTTAGTAAGATTTTACTTGAGGCAATTAATTCTTGTTCCCATATATGAAAAATGATAATCTATTAATCTACGCTATGTTTGTTTATATTGATAAAAGGGAAGAAGTTTTACTCATGCAGCATGTTTTTACTCCTCATACCCAACACCTTAAAAGCCCTCCTAGCTGACATCGTACACTATTCGTCTGAAAAATGTCTATCTCACCATTGATTTTCACTGCTCGGTCTTCCTTGGTCTGACTTCGTACACCATAGCCTTAAATAATGGTAAGTTGGATGAGTAGTGGAAAGGGTTTGCAGTTGGTCTTAATATACTTCTCCACCATCTTTGTACTTTGTACAAACATATGGTAAACAATACACCCAAAGTGCCCAAGTATACAAGCTACCAGCGAAATATCTCAAACTTTTTAAAGACATATCTTGGCTAACTTTTTTTAACTGCATTTCAGTAGTAAGAAACTAGCAAAAAGTTAGACAACAAATTACAACATGTTACATTAATATTTCCGATTGCAAATCCAATCTAACTACTTTGGTTTAAAGTTTTAATGACTACTGGCAATCCATAAATTAGATAAAAAAAAAACATATCTATCTCGGGAGAGTGGAGTATAGGAGAGGTAAAATATACCCAAATCCTCGGGAGAGTGGAGTACAGGAGAGGTAAAATATAGACAAATCATACATCTACTATAGGGTAAACCTAAAAGTAGGGAGACTTTTACCAGAAAGACTTCCTCGAGTAAGTGTGTGCGTGCATGTCGATGTGCTCACATATATGTGCGTGTGTGAGTGTGTGGAATATCAGGGATAATGAAACTATGTAATAATAAGATGAATAACAGGCATACAAAGGTATAGACACCGTGCCATCATAAGATCTTTGGAAGATAAAGACATAAAATATCTTTCACCACATGAAAATCAGTCAGGACCGGGGGCCTTATCAGTGCCACAATCCCATACCGCATTCTTAATCTCCACATTATTCACATCACACTCCATGTCACTTTTCTGTTCAAGAGAAAGTGTATTAGGAAAAGTCATTTGAAGCATTACATTCAGTGCAGCGAAAGTCCGAAGAGATGGGCATTGCTAAGGGAATATAAACCTAAAGTCAAAAAAAGGGTAACTAGCAATGGTTTTTATACCTAAAACGCAAATACCAAAGCTACTTAATAAGAGTTATTTATAAAGCCTAAACGCTAAAAAAATCTTGTAATAAGAAACAATTTAGAACTTTTAAGAGCCTATTTGTGTGTGTCACTCCTTAAAACTTAAGTCTCTTAAAACTTGTTTTCTATGATTAGATTAGAGTCATATTTATCAATCAATATTAGTTTTGTGTTAACGTAGGATTAATGGTGAAATGAAAGATAGACACAAATAGACCACAGAAAACAGGGAAGTAAAAAGTATTAAATTGTTGATGTGATTCATCATCAAACAAGTAAAACTTACTTAACACTTCACTTTTTTGCACTTCAAGACAACAAGTAACTCTCAACCACTTCAATATGCAGTTTACAAATCCTCTTGTACAAAAGCAAGTTTGTTCCAATAAGATTTTACTTGAGGTAATTAATTCTTTTTCCCCTATATGAAAAATGATAATCTATTAATCTATACTATGTTTGTTTATATTGATAAAGAGGTCAACTTTGCTTAAAAAGGGAAGAAATAGAACGAGCCATAACAAGTGGATTTAACTTTAATGTGTAATTTAGCGAAGGTGTAGGTCGAGAAACAAGAATGCCAAAAAAATGAATTACACATGCAGTATGTTTTACTCCCTTCGTACCCAACACCTTAAAACCCCTCCTAGCTGACCTCGTACAATGTTCCTCTGATAAATGTCTATCTCACCATTGATTTTCACGAATTTTGTTAGTGTCTTTTTACACTAACATATCGAATGGTATTTTTGTCCTTATTTTTCTATTCATTTTACTTGCTATGGTTACAAATAATTACATGTTTAGCATTTTATAAAATTTATATATTGTGACAATAAAAAGTTTATCTTCAATGTATCGAAACGATACACCCTCAAGGATGGTGTATTGAATTTTTTTATAGTACGGATATGCTTTAATTTTTTATGTATTGACACAATACACTATAAAGCTTAAGCTAATTTGAGGTTAGAAAATTAAAAAAGATGCGTGTGGAACCAACTGCCGAGCTACTTTGTTTTAATTTTTCACTCTAAGATCAAAAATACAAAATTTAGCACTAGAAATTGTAGGGTTATACGTTAATTAAAGGAAACCTTTCCAAAATTTCTCGACGGCTAAGGCAGAACCAAAGCTGAAGAGGGGGTATGGAAATAGTTTTCAGCTAGCAATTGACGCCCCTGGGTTATTACCTCCCCTTGGTTATTACCTCATCAGCTGCGTCATTTACCCAAGCATAAAGATAACTCTAGTGAATATCTAAGCTCACCATTTATGTAATCTCTTATTAGTACACCCGCTTCTCATCACTCAGCGATGTGGGATTCACTATATTTTACATATTAGTATCTTTTTATTTTTATTTTGCTTTTGTGGAGTAACATTTAACAAATATTGTGTGTCACAAGCTTTTATTTCTTATCTTATAACACCAACTAGAATTCTGTCGCACTCCACATAAACAAAAATCTTAAATTAATGCATATCCGTACTATAAAAAATTTCAATCCTCTGCAGGACCTCATTTGACACATTAACTCATACTTTTGTAACATAAAAAAAAAATTCAAAGACGTTTCTTATTGTTCAAGTTATATGAGAAGAGCGAGTCTATATATTTATAACACAAGGTTTTACTAATGACACCCTAAACCATGTTCAAGACAATGTAATATGTGGATTTCAATACTTATTTGTATTTAGATAAGTCCACCACACCAAGCCAGCAGTTAATATAATTTAGAATTAGAGAAACACGTGAGATCGAGGAAATTTAGCTTTAAAAGCCAAAGGGTGATATAAGATCACATAAATTTTTTACCAACTTTGAAAACATATAATTATGAACTTGTGTGATTTATATTGACGTCATTTTATCGATTTACAGTAACCTCGAAGAGGGCTTCGTGAAGATAAATTACATTCGGTCATATTCCCTTTAAATCTTGCACGACCATTATGAACATGCTGAGATCTCGGTAAGATTTAAATTTTTTTAAGTTAGTTAGCAAATTGTTGTTTCTTGTACTTTTTCTTTCTAGTACGCCAAGGAGCTTAATATATGTGATTTAAAGATCTTGTTATCGGGTCTCTTACATTTTTTTTCTCGTAAACAAATTGGTCGCAGTAAAGCAGATTCTAACAACATAAATAAAGAAAACAAAACAACAATCGATAAGGTGTATTAGTTGTAGATGTTCTATTGTTTTACAAATTATAACGTGAAATAACTTCTTAGACATATTGGAAAGTTAATGTAGGGTAGAATCAATAATATCCCACATTGAAAAGAGATAGCAAGAAAGGCATGTATATATAGTTGGGTGATACCAATAATAAACATGCAGTTAGTCGGTTTGAGTGCAGAAATTTAACAAAATTCACTCAAAACCTCTAACTGTTTTTTTCACAACCTTTTTTTCAAGGCTGGTCATTTTGTTGCCGTAGTTAAATGGTTGATTATGTGAACGCAGAGAAATGCTTTATATAAATTAGGTGGAACTATAAGTTTCGAAAAAAAAGATGTTGATTATTCTGTTACAAAACAAGATGTAACCCTTACGTTGAAATTTCCTCGGGGTATGAAGATATAACCAAAAAAAATGTTGCTTATTCAGTACACGAAACACGAACACATTTCTCGGGGTATGAAGTAGTACAATGAAATTAGTGAATGATATCCGCAAGTTAAAACAAACAATACCTTTTTGATACTTTTCACGAAGTTAATTCAACAAACTTTATGCTACACGAAAGGAAACTCGTTGATAAATAATTCGTTACATACATGTTTAAAACTCTATTGTATTAGTGGATAAATAGGCCCAAGCCCGGTTTGTGGGCTTTGGGTCCGTTAGGGTTTCATTGATGTAATCTCTTATAAATAGTGGTTAATAATAAAGTTACACCTACGGGTTTTATCATTGTCCAGCATGGTATCGAAGCATCCTCAGACCTAGGTGGCTACGTTGAGCCGCCTCCGCTAAACCACCCGTCAAACCCTAAAACATCATCTTCCAAATCTAAAAAAAAAGATATAAACATATCAGGGATAGCAATCGTGATCGGAGCTTCAAATTCATGGGCACGAGCATTAGTTCACATCTATCCTTACACTTTCTCAACCATTGGGATCGCGATCTCCATCAGTGTTATCGTACTCGGTGCTGCTTGGGGGATTTATATAACTGGAAGTCGTTTAATTGGTGTTGTTGCTATATATGGAGTCATTGTGGCAATCATTCTCCAAACAAAGCTTCAGGCTGTTCCGTCATCACATTTTTGGCGATATGCATCAATTGCCTTGAAGGAAAAGTGGACTCTTTATTGTTGGATATCTATTATCTTTGTGTTAAAAAAAATTGTTTTATTGTTTGTTTTTTTTAATTTTTATTTGTGTTGGTGATTTGTGCTAAGGTCACAAATCTACACGATTGTTATTTATGTTGGTGATTTGTGCTAAGGTCGCAAATCCATACGATTGTTATTTGTGTTGGTGATTTGTGCTAAGGTCACAAATCCACACAATCGTGATTTGTGCTAAGATCACAAATCCACACAATCTTATATTATTGTTCGTGCTTCAGTCACGAGCCGGTTCGTTTTTTTCTTTTATTACGTTAATGTTTTAATTAGGTTTTGTTTTTGTTTTCTAGTTTACTACTTGAGTCCGAGTTTTCGCGATTTCGCCACTCGGACTGCGGGGGAGTATTAGTAGATAAATTGGCCCAAGCCCGGTTTGTTGGCTTTGGGTCCGTTAGGATTTCGTTGATGCAATCTCCTATAAATAGTGGTTAATAATAAAGTTACACCTATGGGTTTTATCATTGTCCAACATCTTGCAACCCGAAACTTAACATGGGTTGACATTTCATAAGTTTGTACCTTACTACCTTTGAGCAATTGAGCCCATCTGACCCCAATTATTTCAAATGCTACTTTATTTAGACAGTTGGGCTTAAAATCCGAAGTTCACTACTGGTTTTGATTCTCAGACGTTTACGAACAAATGTTTTCTTACAAAGTAACAAATTTTTTTAACCTAAGAAAAAATCCTTGTTGGGTACATATAGAAGCAACATATGTGTTTTCCGAGCCCGTTTACCCTTCTAGCCTATTACAACGTATAATTAATTAAGTGACCGAGACCTAATATAATAAACGAACTTCCTTGTTCGACTCAATATTTTGAGGCTAACAATCTCCCCCGAAGTGAGTTCATATACACTCCTATCCTGAAACAATGAGATTGCTTTTGTCGTTAAGATCTTGTGGTCTTGGTCTCTGAATTCGTTGTAGGCTTGTTCCTTCATGCTTTGTGATCTTTGATCTTGAGCCTTTGTCATTGTCTTTAGACTTCGTCTTTTCCGTCCGAGATCTTTAAATCTTTATCCTTCCGTCTTGATCATCTTTGCCACCTTGTGATCTTATGTCTTGACCAACATGCTCATACTTTGCATCATTTTGAAAGCTTGCTAACAATCTCCCTTGATAGAACTTATATCTTTGAATGAAGATTTTTGTATATCAGAGTTTGGTGCGGAAGTCATTTGACTTAATGTCTTTACTTCATGATTCTTGAATCTGATGCTTTTAGTATGTCTATTGTAGTTTGAGCATGAGCATGTGGAAATGATTCGACTCCACAGGAATGAGGCATCACCATCTCCATCTTTATGGTACCTGAAATAAAAAAGTTAGCAATAAACGGGTGGACGAAAATGGCTTTGTCATTCGTTGCCGGATCTGGTTAGATTAACCTCCGGTTCCGGTAAACGTTTACAGCATGAAATGTACCAGAGAGTCAGTAGATTTCAAAGAATCTCCTTGGACAGAGGTTTCTAGCTCAATAAGCGTAAGGATCTATCTAACACATATGTATTATATTTACCATGCTGCTTGTTCCTATTTACGGAACGTCTCATCAGACAACACGACAAGAGGAATCAGAGAGTTACTATCTTTCTGAATAAGCCGTCAATTCATTTCCAGGAACAATTTATGGGTAAGTGAATCGCACCATCGTTTCTTTCCATGATGACGACAAGTTAGATCATATAGAATCTCGCAAGTCACCTCCAATAAGCTTTTTTGATGCAGGCCTTCAAGCAAGAATTCCCATCTTCATTATAATACTAAAGAGTTCACTCTGAATTTCTGGAACATATCACAAGGATAATGCTTATGGACTCTGTTAACAACATGTGAACATAATGATGTCAACAAGTGTTTTGTCATGGAATGTGTCCCTAAGAATTGATTTTGATGATGCTCTTGTCCCACCAAGACTCGATTAGTGCATTTATGGTTTTTAGTACATCGGAGCTCCACGCAGACTGCCACCTATTCAATTATTAACCCCCCTAACCCCTCCGGGAGTGAGAAAAGTTAATAGAAGACGTGTGTATCTCCGTACAAATTGAGACAAGTTTCATTTGAGAGAAACCCGAATTGCTGGGAACAGGGTTGTGCAATGCATCCACTTGGGATCTAATGTCGTCTTCAATGTCCATCAATCAACATTGTGATTCCTGACAGCATATTTATTGACCGCAGTTACGCTAATTTTGTTTGGAGGACTTACAATCTTATCATCCCTTTATCCATCCATTTCTTTTTTAATTCTTCAACCATTTCTTCAATGCCTTACCAGACGTCAATACGAACAACCTTGTTGTGATTGTCCAGTTGTTAGCTCATTCTTTAGTCGGCATTCTTTCCCTTATAGCACAGATCATCTCCATCATACCTAAGGAATGCTATTTCAACAATGGAGTGTCCATGGGTAGATCCCTTCGGTTTCTGGGATCAAAGGACAAATACTTATCTTACCACCTTATGTCTTCAGAATCGTCGTGAAAATAAGAGTTGTAGGTATTTAGATCGAACCATGAAACCGTTTCCGAATAGCACTTTGAGTCTTTTAGATCACATTTTAATTATATTTCTCCCCTTATTTTAAATTCTAAGTCACTTAGATTTTGAAATACTGTGTGATTAAAATTTGTCTTGAAAAGGCCATGGGGAAAAATGTTTAAGCTTAGCATGAATTATTTGGAACTGTGTCATCTTGCTCCCCCTCAATTTTACATATGTTTGACACCAATAAAAATGATACCAAGTTGTAAAATCGATATAAAATTGAGGTTGAACACTTAGTCATCTTATAACTATCATTCTATTGAATTGTCATTATTATCTTGTTATTAAGAGACTTTTTGGGAATGGTTTGAATACATAAGAATGGTCGTGAGATGATGTATCCAAACTCATTAAACTTTGTTTTTCGAAAAACTCCCCCTTGAAAGATGGAGTGTTGAACACACAATTTTGAAAGATTATGAATTGTCAGTGAGAAATTCTTGAAAAATTGTGTTCAACATTTTGAAAAACATCATGTTAGAAGACTTCTCTTCCAACTCTAAGGGTAAGCGCACTTATGCGTACACTAACATTTTTCTGAGCTTAAAACTTTAAAGTCTTGTAAGAACAGCTCAGACCTGAGAAAAGTTTGAATTTCTCGTGTTAGGATAAGTTAATCTTTATAGATAAGCTTTCCTTTATTTGGAGTCCCGGGTTTACAGTACGATATTTGGCACATAACCATTAAGAAATTAGAAATGACATGTTTTAAAAGCATTTGAAACTCCTGTTCGAACTTCATTTACACGCCCGTGTCGATATTAATCAACATTTCTAGGTACGTAAATGTTATCGATTCCAAGAGACATGTCGAGAAGAATATTTTTGAAACATTTTCTGATTTTTTGATTTTGTATTTTCTTTATTTTTTTTTTTTGAAATTTTATATGTTTGTATTTTTTTTTAGAAATTTTATATTTTGTTTGTTTTTTTTCTTTTTCTTTTTAAATATGTACATGTTGACCTCAGCATTGTATATGTGATGGTGAAAGTAGTAATCCAACTCCTTGTCGTGATGTAGCTGTCTTGTCTGCTGGAGGAACAACTTTTGAAACCAGCTTTGAACTGGACAGTTCATTGCCGTGGTCCGTGAATTCCTAGTTCTGAAACTTATTATCAGAAGTCATTTGTCGTGGAGAGCGAGGCCTGAACTGTGGAACAGACTCATGTGAAACATTGAGAACGGGCCCTGAAGTGTTATTTTCAGCAACAACCAATCTGATGTAGCTCATCTTTGAGAAACCATCTGGCACTGTTTCTTAGATTATCAGTAATTTCAGCAACCACACTCTGAGATTTCCTGCTTTCATTGTAAGTGCATCTGCATTTAGGTAATTCGTTGTTGCTTTTGACCACTTAATGACGTACCTGCACTTAAGAAAAAAAAAAAAAAAAGAGAAAGTTAAAAAGATAATTTACCTGCCAAGACATTTAAGAGCTTGTTTCGCTTTTCACATAGGTTAGTTGATACTCTTTTAACCATTTGGGGGTTCACAGTCAACCTTAATTGAGTGCTAAATGGGGGAAATCTTTCCAGTAGGAACCCATCTAAGACCAATTGTATTGAAAATTCTACCCGTCGGTTTCCACCTAAGACAAGATCTAGGATTCATTGTTTTCTCAGGGACAGTGGTAGTCTTTTTGTTTAAGAACCTATGTCCTGTGGGGATCTATCTTTTTGGTTTCTTAGATGCACTTGACTTTCTTGTCTTGCAGTTGAGCTTTAAAATCTTGTATTTCAAAATATTGTTCACGTTCCTTTCGAAATACATTTGACGCCTTGTCTTTGCAAACTGTGTCATTTTTTAGTTGTTCTTGACATTCTTGTAAAGCGATTTCAAGAGAAATTGAGTTTTTTCTAATTTAGCAAAACTCTGAAAAGCTTAGTAGTAAAATTCTTAACTTAACACATTCAGTTTGTTCAGAAAGCTTTTTTGCAAGACAGTCACATTCCCTGACTTTATGAAGATATAAGCATTGTAATAAGAACACATAACATCTTTAGACACACATTCTTGCAAATCATATCATACAATTTGTCAAATTCTGCCTTATCAGAATCAAGTTCAACAAGTTTCTCTTCAAGAGAATTCAGCTTACTAAAATCTGCATCATTCATGCTTAGTTCATGTACTAATGCAAAACTATTCAATTCTGAGTCTTAAGGGACAAGGTGTCATCAAACATGTCTTAACAAGGATTTCATATCTTTCGCAGTTTGGGTTACTAAGATGGAAAAAGGTCGTTGTGAATTGATTTACCCATGCTATATTGACAATTTCTTTCAGATGATTAATGATTATTTTTCATGACATAATATGCTTGTCTACTTTTGCTTATGTGATTAAGACACTGGTAAGACATCTTAGTTTTTGAAATATTTGGCTTCTGTTTTCACAAATGATTTTCTCCACATTTTCTTTCATATTTCATTTGCTGGAAAAAACTGAAATTCATAATGCTGCAGCGGTGGTATAGAAAATTTCATAAAGACTATTAACATTGTGTAGTCAAAAAGGTTTTCACTAAGTCTTTAATCAATTTGATCGATCTCTTTTTCAAGAGTCTGAGTCCTCCTTCCCTATCGGGACGAGTCTGTTTGCAGGACAGATTGGTCATGGTGGGATCCGCATACAAACCTGGTATCTCATATAGCCTTTTGAGGTACCTTGGGATGGCAAAGGTAGTCCATCCCATTAATGTAGGCAATTGGGTGCTAACCTATGAATGGTTTGAATTGATTGACTCCGATTGTAAACAAATTCATATCAAAAACTTTAATGGTTTTTCCAATGAAATCATTCTTGTCAATATCTTTTTCTTCCTTAAGCTCAAATCCGTTATTACATTTTGTTTTCTCCTGACAAGACCTTCTAATGTGACTTGGTTAAAAGACTCTGTTTGACTAACTCATCATGTTTCTCTTTGACAATTGAAATTTCATAGGCTTTAACTTTTAAACCTTCATTTATGTCAATTTCTTTTTGAGCTAATAGTCCTAGAGTTTCATTTAACCTTGGTTTAAGTTTGTCATAGTCAACTATACGATCATTAAAGGCCTTGTACCTCTCAAACTCAGTCTGTTTATTTTGAAGTGCAACTAAGCAACTATCACGAATACTATTAGATTCCCCTAGAGTTCTACTAGTTTCTGCAAGAATAGATTTGCACTCATTTAAACTCTTGAGTACAATGTTGCATTTGCTTTCTTTAATTGCTTTTGAATCTTTTTATTTTCATCGACATCAAGCTTTAAATTAGCAATTAAATTAGCAAGTGCAACACGCTCATCATCACATTCTACATCATTTTGGTCATCCTGAATATCATTATCACACATATCCGGTGATCAGGAATGACATTACTATCACCCGTTTCCACTACACATGTTTACTATGGATTTAGATTGGTCAAAATGTGTATGTCATTTGGCAAACCATTAGTATTAGTATCAGTAATGTACCTGTTCCAATGGCTCCGCGTCTTGTGCTGATCCTGCATTAGGACCACCTGAATCTTTGCCATTAACTGTAATGTGCTTCCAACACTGTTCAACAATCACCATCATCCGTGTCTGCAACCTGGTCCAAGAATTGCTCTGACTTGAAGTTGAACACCATTCTCACTTGTTACACAACAACACCTTTTCCTTATGATACGTGGAGTCTTTAACCCGTTTTGGCTTCCTGCATTCCTTAGCAAAATGACCAAATTCCTTGCAGTTAAAACACTGTATCCCAGACTGTTGCACTACTTGACCACCTACAGTTTCCCTAGCCCCAGCAACATTCACTGCCCTCTGATTCTAACTTGTCCAGTCTGATTGTCATTCTTGTACCTGAGTAGTATCCACATTCTTGATTCTGGTGTTTGAGGAAGATCTAAGGTTGTTGTTGGTAGGTTTGTAGAGTTTCTTGAAGTACTTTGCAATGAGAGGCAAATTTTTCTACATTTCTTTATCCTTCTGAGCTTGTTCAGGATCACTGTCTTCATCAGAAGCTGACTCAGATGGAGGTGTAATTGGTTTGGCTATCTCTTTGCCTTTGTATCTTGTAGTCGCATGAGATCTGGTTGGAAGTAAAGCTTTTGATGTTGATGCATATGATTTGTGAGATTTTGATGTTTGGTAATAAGGGTTTTGAAAGTGTTGAGCATAGCACAAAGTTGCTAAAGGTTTAGCATTCTGGCCATTCTTTCAGCACGGAGTTCATGAACTTCCTTTTGGTATTGTTTCAGAATGTCAAAGAGCTTATGATATGAAACTTTATCCAACTTGTGTTGTTGCTTCACAATCGTGACAAATCTTGACCATTCTGGTTGAAGTTGTTGAAGAAATTGAACATTGACTTGCATCGTTGCAACTGTCAAATTGTTTCTGATCATTTCATTCATCATCTTGTAGAATCTTATGTAGTAAGACTCAATTTTTCTCCATCGAGAAGGTGAATAGACCAAACTCCCCAAAATAAGATAGTCTTGACAGTCGTGTGAATGTTGAGTGATTCACCTTGTTGTAGCCTTTCGATGGCTTCCCACATTTCTTGAGCTGTCTGACATGCATCAACAGTTGAGTATATTTCATCTCCAATTCCAGTCAATATCAAATGAATCGCTTCTTTTTCTGATTCAAAATGAGCTTTGTTTTCAGGAGTCATATTCATAACTGTCTCGACTGTTGTTTGTTCAGGAACTAGTGGAGAGTCCTCTGTTGCAGGAACAACTGGTGTTGTGACAATCGTTGGAGTGTAAGGACCTATGAGAATGCACTTCCGTAAGGCATCACCATTTGGTCTTGTATCAATGTATCGTAAGAACCGTGATCGCCATGGTGCATATCGTCCTGTTGCATAGCCATTGTGGACGATCCCTTAACCCAGCTGCTTATTTGTTTATGGCATATGACTGTCAGTGTTGTGGAATTTAACAATTGGAGTTGTCATGATGAAGATTAAGAATTATGAAGTGAAAATGATTTGTAGATCTTAAGCAGGTAAAAGTGATTGTTGTTTTTGTGGAAAACTATTTTACGGGATTTTACAAGTCTTGACTAAACCGAGAAAATACAAGAGTATTTCGCGGGATTTTACTAAATCAAGAAAAACCGTGAAAATAGAATTGTTGTTGGTGAAATCGTTGTTGTCTTTGAAGAACGTAAGCTTTTGAAACGATTTGTGAGCTAAAATGATCAACGGTGAAATTTCTTACAACGAAAGGGCTAAAATTGAAAATTTTGAAAACTAAAATGTAAAACTAAAAAATAACAAAAATTAAAGGTTTATAAATGAAAGAAAAAAATGAAAAAGTTTGAAAGTAAAAGGTTATATTTAATCTTGCTTAAAAACAAAGGTTTAATAGTAAACAAGTTAAAATATAAATGTAAAAATAAAAACTATTTTAAAGTTGAGGGGCCAAAAGTGTAAAATTCGAATTATACTTAATAAAAAAAACGTGTTCCCTCCTGTTTCACTTCTTCTACAATTTGAAAAGATATAGAAATGCAACGTGTGTTCTTTTACTCGTACGGGATGAGACGATTATCGTCGGTTAAATCTAAATATACCACGTTGATCGAAACGATGTCACGAACACGATGATATAAGTCTTAAGTCCCGTCGTTTAACGTCACTCGAAACCGAAAAACCAAAAATTTGTTAAAATGTGAAGAAACTCGTTCATTTCACTCGTTCGGTCCTTGAGTTTTCACTCGTTCGGCTCAAAAAATTTTCCACTCGTTCGGTTCTTTAGAGAATGAACTCGTTCGGTCCAAAAGAGAATGCACTCGTTCGGTGATCTTTGGAATGGCACTCGTTCGGTATGATCTTGAGATGTTACTCGTTCGGCTCTTGTGAAGTTTACTCGTTCGGTCCTTGAGTTTTTCCACTCGTTCGGTTCTATAGAAAAGAACTCGTTCGGTCCTTCAAAAATTTTGCTCGTTTGGTCCTTGAGTTGTTTCACTCGTTCGGCTCTTTAAGTGTTCCACTCGTTCGGTTCAAAAATTTTCACCCGATCGGTTTGTACTTGAAATATCTAGATAATAAGCTTGACCAAGCAGTTTAACGTGGAGAAACTATGAAAACGTAGAAACCAGGAAGATACGCCAACAAAAAAGAAATGACTACAAAGCTATATCATGTTGTGAATAAAAAAGTTTAAAAACTTTTTAGATACTATGTTTGACCAAAGTTTGTAGTTTCGATGATTAAGCCAAATCAAAACAAAAAAACAAAAAAAGTATATTCCGAGTAATTAGCTCAAAAAAAATGACCACACAACAAATTACGAAACCCACCCGAGGCGATTGATACCAAATATCGGAACCAAATATCACTTTCACTTCATTATTGAAACAAGAAAAATAAGATGAGATAAAATGGAAGAATTGTAGAGAGAAGTTAGAGAGAGAAATGTAGAGAGAAAAAGAGAGTTGGTTGAATTCAAGCAAATGTGAAAAATACAAATGAGAATCAACACCATTTTCCATAGAGGAAAATGGTATATATATACCCTACACAACTACATGGGTCGTGTGGGCTTTTACTTGGGCCGGGATCGGGATTGACTTGGGCTTTAGCCCGATACACATACAAAATTAGCTTACATTTACGAGCCCTTTTACCCCTTTATCCAATAACAACGTATAATTAATTAAGTGACCGAGACCTAATATAATGAACGAACTTCCTTGTTCGACTCAATATTTTGAGGCTAACAAATAGTGATTAATAATAAAGTTACACCTATTGGTTTTATCATTGTCCAACATATTGCAACCCGAAACTTGACATGGGTTGACATTTCATAAGTTTGCACCTTACTACCTTTGAGCAATTGAGCCCATTTGACCCCAATTATTTCAAATGCTACTTTATTTGGACATTGGCTAAAATCCAAATTCACAACTGTATTGATTCCTCATACGTTTACGAACACATGTTTACTATACAAAGTAGTAACCAAATTTTTTTAACCTACGAAAAAATCCTTGTATGGGATACATAAATATGCGAACATATGTTGGTTTTCGAGGCCCGGATATTAATCATGTGCATGTGAGCGATGGCACAGTGCCTCCGGTTTCTAAGAGCGCTAAAACTAATCTATAACGTTACTATAAAAGAACTTTGGACGTTTATTAACCAAGTAAATGATGATTTATGATGGAAATAAATACATTTTTCGTGCTAATCATAACTAGTATTAGTTTTTTGTTATAAAAGAGAAATAGAGCTTAGGATTCTTTTTTAATGGAGTAAATATGGATGGGTTGTTCCAGCGAAGAAGATGACATAAAAGCTAAATATTTTGTTTTTATTTGGTAATTTCAATTTTGGCCCCTGTAGTTTAAAGTTTATCAGTTTAGCTATTATTCTAAAGTTCTTTATTTAACTGGAAAAGTTTAAACAACCCAAATAAAAGAACTGTACTTTTAATCCTCAAAAATCATCTTGACAACTTATCATGTTCAACGTATAACAAATGTTTGGGTGTAACTATGCTTCAAAAAAATTATACACTTGTATTTCAAAAGTATACTACACACTTGCATACTGTATGATAGTTTATCTTTAGGACTTCAAAGATAATTTTTAAAAGCTTCCAAAGGAAAAACATATAGTGTAAAATAAAAAAACAAAAAAACAAATTACTAAAATGATTAAAGAATTTAATGTCCATAATCAATTAAATTTGTTGATATTGTAGCACACATTGTTCAAGCGTCTCTAACGTAACATGACATAGGGCTCCCGAAATCCACCTTTGTTCAAGGGCCTCTAATGTAATATGGCACAGGGCCTCCGAAATCCATGGGATTGCCCTGGTGTTTTCTATGGTGGATTGAAGTGAAAGTTGGTTGGTACCGAAAAGCAATACAAGTGTCATCAGATTACCCTACTTTCATTGCATTGAGTATCATATAACATAAGAAGAAATAATTAAGGTCAAAGTTGAAGAAAAAAAACTTTTAAAAGTCAAAAATGGACACTTAATATGGGACGGAGGTAGTAACTCAGAACATCCAAATTTCAATCCTTTACATACTACTATACTCATAACTGCGTAAACACATGCACGTATCTAAGTCTAAAACGATAAATCGTCTAACCTAAGTCGACCATCAACTTTATCCTACCATCAAATCGGTTGGCTCGAAATCTGATCTAAAGCTGAATATCTGAGAAGAATACGATCTGCCATAGCCCTTGTATGTGCATCATCATACAAGCCGACCTTGATTGGCTTATTTCGAATATCTTGTTTCACGGTAAAAACATAAACTTTCTCCCATGAGTGATTGACGTTAAGAACCCAAATCTCCCAACAACCGTTTGGTGGCTTAAAAGCGAACCCTAACTTCCCTGAGTACTTTACTAGCTGCTTTGATGTGCCAGCTTGATCACAATCGAGGGTTGGGGCGGGCGGTGTTAAGATTTCCCACGTTGCTGAATATGCATCGACTCTTAAGACGTCACTGTTTGTTAGTAACATGTAGACTGAACCCCTTGCGGTAATCGGTTGTGGATTATCTAGGGAGACACAAAAATGCAACTAACGGGCTCCATACCGATCCATTTGAGTCGAAGATTTCAACGCGTTGAGTGTAGTATAGCTTCTTATCCTTAGTTAGCAAAACACTGCAACAAGAAGAACAAAACTTATTAGAGCGACTACGTACACCCTCTTAGACATGAAGAATTAATAACCTGCCCCTAATGAGATGAGTTGACTACTTATTCAACAAACACAAACATTCTTATAGAGAGATTGAGACTTACTGGCATTTAGGTTCAGATAAACGGACGATCTTGT
>BQNB010075183.1:4763-19810 GCA_026074375.1 Tanacetum coccineum | reverse complement strand
GATGAGATTGTTTTACTCTCTTTTACTTGGTGCTCCAATAGGTGTAAAAACAATTTTGATTGGATCTCTTGGATGAAATATCCTAGATCCTTATCTTTGTAATTTTCCTAGCGCCTTGCTAGTTTCTTAATATAATTTGTCGTACTAAAAAAATAGGACAATAGGGTGCAATAAAACGTAGAGCAAGTATTAATAAGAAATCCAAACCACATCATAGTTATGTATCCACCACATCATAGTCATGTGCACAATAGTTCTCCAATCAGTCGACTACCAGCTAGAGCTAATACTGTTGGCTTAATAGATTTCCAACCAGTCATCTACACGAGTGTTGGCTTAATAGAATTCAAAGTCGTGTCATTGATTCGATTTTTAACTATATATAATATATAAGTAATATAAATATAACTAAATATCAATTTATAAGAGAGTAAGTATTCCAAGAGGCTTTTTAAAAGAGTATTTACTTTTATCCAAAGTACAACCCTAAAAAAAACTTCCCGGGTCGTTTCCCGACGAGGCGTAAATTGAAAATCGAGGTTAAGTTCGTGATCGCGTGCTTGAATGATCAATATTTAATTTGGATTCTATTTCTATAAATAAAGTGCAAAACAACTAAAAGCAAGCCTAAAACGAAAGCAATTAAAGCTAAAACACGAAAAACGATAACGGGATCTAAACCCGTTCTTTAAAAACCTAAATTCTACAAATTTGACCCTAAAAATGCAAATTTAATTTTTAACAATCCTAAATGATTAAAAATAATTTTAGAAAAAAGAATTATATTTTTTTGACTTTTATTTTATTTATTATGAATTAAAAACAGTTTTTATCTAAATTAAATATTAAAAATATTAAACTAATTATAAAAAATCTGAAAAAATCAAGAAAAGTACTTTGAACTATTTTGAACCTAAGAAAAATAAGACGGGACAACCAGCTTATCTCAATAAGCTGGAAATAAGCCTAAAAGGGCTTATTGCCTAAACTGCCAAAAAGGTCATAAATATTAAATGGTGCAAGGTAATAATCGAAAAAGACCCCAGGGCAGTTGGTTGTGTGGTGTGGTGTTAAAACTAGGTTGAGGTTGGTTGAGGTCCAGGGTTCGAGCCTGGCTCACCCTTGACTTCCCAATTTCCCTAGTTTTTATTTTTTGAAAATTTCTTTTTGAAAAAGTTTTATAACTTAAAAATAAGCAACTTTTGAAAAATGACTTTTTATACAAACTTAAAATAAGCTGGAAATAAGCACCTAAAAGGTGACAGACTTGGTTTTAAACTAAGTGAACAAAAGCTAAACTGTTTGGCTTTTTTAGACTTAATAAGCAAATAAAAAACACAATTAAAGCAATCCTAACAGGTAAAATTCTCAAATAAGCAATTAAGCAATTTGGCTAAGACTTTTAACCAAACAGCCAAAGGGGGCACTTTTAAGCCAAATTTTAGACTACTTAAGCTATCCTTATGGGTCTAAAAGCTAAAAACAGATAAAGATGGTACTATAAGCTATAAGAAAAGGCAAAGTTTACACATTTTGAAAAACAAATAAGCTAGAAAAATGCTTTTAAAAATGCCTGATTTTCCTAAATGCTATTTTTTTGGTTTTTTCAAGTTTTTATAAAAGACAAAAGGCTAACTGCAGGCCTAATTTTAAGCTAGTAGATAAAAGCTAAACTTCAAAATAAGCTCAAACAGATTGAGCTTATATCCTAATGAGCTTATGCTCTTAAATTCAGACTCTAAAAACAACTTTAACTAATCTAAATTTGAGATTGTAAAAGGACTTTTAACTTTTGAAAAATGACTTAATACCTATGACAGTTTTGTACCAAATCACAAATGCAAATGCACACTTAAACTACTACTGTCCTACTACATTCTTAAGCATAAACAAGCACGAAAACAACAATTATAAGCACCTAATCAAAATCTAAGCAAATAAGCTAAAATATAAAACTCAAAACCCACAAATTTAAACTATAATTACTAAAAACCTTGAAAAAGAGTTTTAAACTTTGAAGACTTATCTAAGCTGACTTTAAAGCTTAATTTGAGCTTTTCAAAGTTGGCTTAAAGGTCAAAAGACACCTAGCAATATTAACTCATGTTAATACTACTAGTGCCAAACACCCCTTAAGAAAATGAAAAACCATTTTAAGTTTGAGAAAGACTTAGAAAACTTGCAAAAACTCAAAATAGGTTAAGCACAAAGTAAGATAAGCATAATAAAGCAATTAGAACACAAAAAATAAGCAGTTAAATAAGCAAACTAGATTATGCAGTTTAAAAGCTATAAAAGACAATTTTAATTAAAAACTTAAGCAAATGACACATAAGCAATAAACAATGACAAATAAGCAATAAACAACAATAATAAGCAATATTAAGCAGTAATAAGCAATAAATAAGCAAACAGTGAAATAAGCAAAAAATGAAAAAGAGAGTACCTTGCCCTTTGCTCTAAACAAGGGCAAATAAGCTCTTAAGAGCTTTGTCTACAAGCTCTAGCTTGTTTAAAACAAGCTAGTAAAAACCTATAAGTCCTTACCAATTTGGCTTATCTTCCAAAATAGCTTATGAGTGATTTTTGAGTGAAAAGGACTTAAAACATTATAAGCTATGGACAAGCTTATAATGCCTAAGTAAACAGCTTAAGTTAAAAGTAAAACAGCTTAAGAGAGTTTATAAAACGTTTTTAAAACATAAAGTGCATTAACATAAAAAATAAGATTTTAACATAAAAACTTATATTTTATTAACTTAAGAAAAACAGTATAAGGCTTTTAGAAAAAGTACTATAAGCTAAAAAGACTTAATATAAGCTGAAAAACTGAAAACTATATGCCTTCAAAGGCTTACAAAGTCCTATTTATAGATAAATAAGAAGGACTTAGGGTCTTCTTTTTATGTTTCTTCTGTGAGAGAAACAAGAGGTGTGTTTCTTGTGTGAGGTAAGTCGAAATCTCATCATAGCCATCAAAATTTCTTGTTCACCAAGTAGTATGATCCGAGCCCTTGATTCATTGTCTTTGTTCATCAACCAATGGAGAAACATAGGATTGCCAAGGTGGAATTGGCATCTTGTGAGGTGGGGTTAAGGTGTGGGGTTCGTTTGGGGTGAAGGGGAGAAGTGAGAGTGACAAATGAATAGTGAGGTAGAGGTTTGGCGAGAAATTAAGGAAGTAGTTGATATTTGTTTGACTGGTGTTGAAGGTTAACGGAGTTATACTCTGTTAGGAATATTGTAATAGATAGTTACTACTAGTAGGTATGTAGTTCCTACTGGTAGAGTAAAAGTTCCTGCTGGTAGGTATGTAGTTCCTACTGGTAAGGATAATGTTATAGTTAGTGTTGGCAGATCAAAAGTTATTCCTGCTGGTAGAACAATATTAGTCCTGGTAGTATTATGCTTACTCCGAGTTGATAGTATAGTTGGCTGACCCGGCCCATTAGATGGGTACGGGTTGACCCATTTAACATTTCTTTGATACTGGCTTTGTCTTTGACTTTTGACTTTAACTTTGACCTTTGACTTTGACTTTTTGACTGGTTGACTTGACTTTTCATGCTCTTTTCATTCCCGTGCTCGGTTTTGTCCGTTTTGACTTGATTTTTGTCTTTTAGTGAATATCCGTTACCTGCACAATAATAAATCACAAAACACACAAATACAATGTATTTTTGGTATATTTTGGTCATTTTAGGCATGTTTTAATAGGTAAAAGGTATGTGTAATTAAGCACATACCAAACCATCTCAAGAAAACAATCACCCCAATCAAGCATTACCAAATTCATACTTTAAGGACACTCCTACATCACCACAAGTTGTCTTACATCCTCCATTTCTCATCTTACCCATCAATTCACATGTTACTCACACTCAAGCTCTACCTCAAAGTGATAACCAAACTCAACACACACCACCTCAATCTCCAAGTAGAGAAGCCAATTTGATGAATAAAATCACGTACAAGACTATCAAATCTCTTTGCCATGTCATCTCTCACAACAACATAACACACTCCCTCATCACCTACTCACCAAACCAACCACACCCCCTCAACTTAACCAGTTGAAACCCATGTTGTAATTGCCCTGTTCTTCTTTACCCAAACACAATTCATGCTTTAGGTAAGGATATACAATGGATTGAATTCCTCCTCACTCTGACTCATCCGACCATAAGTTCAAAGAGATTAACCTTCCACAACCGCCTCCGCTCCAAACACTCGACAACTAATCACATCATATGCCTCAAATAATCCAATCAAACCCTTTTATGTCGCAAGCAAGTCAAAAATCCTTCTATGGCTATTTAGATTTTATGTATTAAATATGATCTAAAAGCAATATTTGTTTTTCATTTTGTATGCTCGTGTGAAGTTACACACATTGTCCGAAATGAATTAATCTATGCGTTTTGATGTTTTGCTTGGCACTTGACAGTATTTCCTTCCTTCTTGCTACAAGTTAGAAATATTGTATTGAGTTCTAGCACCCATATATTGTAGCCAAAAACCATAGCTCGATTCCATGGTGCCCTCAGAATGCGGGGGAGCATACAACAAGAGGGAGGGGGGGGGGGAGCGAAAGAAAAAAAGGGGGGGGGGGGGGGGTGGAAACAATTAATTCGATTGATTTTACTAAATTTCTCGACTGATCTCTTTGAGTACATACAAAAAAGGGGAGCAATGAACGATAAAACTCACTAAAAACTTGTTTAAAAATAAATTTTTACATTTGATGAGTTTTAAAATTTTATAATCATCAAAAGGGGAGATTTTATAAAAGAAATACTGTCTAAAAACAAATAAATATTTTTCACATCTTTACGTTTTGATAATCACAAAATATAAAAACGTTCAATGTAAAATTAAACGTAAACAAGTAATTAGTAGTAAAATTTCATTTCAAAAATTATATCACTTAAAGGTATGAATAAATAAATGCTTAATGCATTTTATGATCAAAGGAAAATTAATTATTTCAACCTCACACTTTTAATAAAATGTTGTAACAATTTTATAAACATTACAAAATAATTCGACAAATAAAAGAAATGTTAATTCAAAATCAATATTATTGAATTCAAATTTTCGGACCTAAAATGGCTAGAAAAGTTCCAGAAAATTCCCCCTACACAAAAGACAAACTGGGGAGCGCCTAGTCTAGGGCGGCCCCCTTAATTTTAAGGGGACCGCCCACCTATTTAAGGGGACCGCCCATAGGTAGACGCTCCTCCAGTTTGTCCTATAAATACTGGACTTTTCCCCACTATTTTCTCACCTTTTGCACTCATTCTTTCTGTTCTAAAACAGCCCACACATCTCATTAAAATCCTTTGATCATCTAATCATAAAGCTTTGTTTCCAAGTGATCCAAGCTCAATTCCTCAAGTGCAAGAGAAGAATACTTCCATCATCAAGTGAAGAAGTATTACACCTTTATGTGTTGTTGCAATCTTATTGCATCCATATCATAACTTGTAAATCATTTGTAAATCTTGTAAAGTTGTGTAGTAGTTGATCTTGGGATTATGTAAGAATAGTTGATCTTGGTGAACTTTCTAGTAGTGTTAGTTAGTGTGATTATAGTAGTGGCTTGGTGAAGTAGTGGTGTGAAGATAACTAAGGTGTGAAGAAGCTACAGTCGTGATCAAGTCGTGAAGCAAAGTTGTGTAGTGAAGTTGTGAAGTTGTGGTAGATTAGTTCTAGCTAAGATTAGAACTCGACATCTAGCTTAGTGTCGGAAATCAAGATAAGCGAAAGTTGTGTAAGGTTTTCTCCGCCATAAGGGAGCTTGTTGACATAGTGAAGAAAACTCTCGAGTTAGGTGCTCGAGGAGTGGTTTGATCGTTCTTACTCTTATCTCTTGTCTTACATTAATTTTTTATACTATCCTATTAATTGTTTAGATAAGTATATTGTTCATATTGTGCAAGTGTTGAATTCACACAAAGTCGAATCTAGAATTTTTATAAAAACTTTAAAACCTTAAATTAAAAAGCGGTAAACTATTCAACCCCCCCTTCTAGTTTTGCACAACATAGTCCGGGGCTGAGGAGCGGGTGGAGGTTGCGGAGGTGCCTGTGCGGGTGCTAGAACATCCTGAGCACCCTTGTCGACTGCCGGACCAGCCTCATCGGCCTCATGGGCACCAGCCGCAGCAACCTGCTGCCTCTCTGGTCCCAGAGCTACCCAAGCCCATGTATCCCCGTACCTAGAACTGATGTTGAGCCTCTTAAGCTCATGTACATTAATCAATGGGAGCTCACGGGTAACTACCTGCAATCCTCTTAATCCCTCATCACTGACTAGTCCAAAATGTATAGCCAGATGCCCAATGAAGTGACCTCCTGACAGCCTGGCCCCGCTCTTCCTCCCCTCGGCATGCCTGAACAGATATTGTGCTAATAGATGCGGGACGTTAGCAGTCCCTCGGTCCATGCTGCGGAGATATAAAAGATCAACACCAGTCACCTTCTCAAGTGCCTGTCCCCTACCAGAAATATTGTAAGCTATCATCTTGTGGCACAGTCTCCTTATAGGGTCTCGAATAAGAACATAAGAAGGGGCGGGCCCCAAGAAGTCTCTGTCAGATGAGATCTCAATCTAGTAGTCCCTAAGATCCCCCTTGTTGGGGATCACTCTATCACTACCAGCCCAGTATGCTCTAAACCCAGCCTCTGCCATCTCCTGCTCAGTGTGTAATACTAATGCCAGAATAAACTGTCTCCATGTCATAAATTCCTAACATACACACTAACAATAACTAAAAACATAGAGTATCAGCAACATCTAAACCCATCTCTGTATCACTCATCCTACAAGTGCTAAGAAACTCCAGAATGAACTCGCGAACCAAAGGTGCTCGGATCCCAAACAATCTCCTCTAAGCATGACTCATAAATACCTGTTGACCATCTCCCCCAGTGTATACCATCCTCAACCTCACGGCTAAATCATGCCTCATATCAGGAGTCAAATCATCGAAATCTAGTACGTGTACTCGATTAACTGACCTCCCCCATATCGTCTCAAGCCTCTACTCATAGTTGTGCACTATGTTCTCGGTGTATCCCTCAACCTGGTACCTAAGCCATGGGTGTCTCTGATCTGCAGGACGTAAAGGTGCCATATCTAAAAAATTAACTAAATCAGTACACAGATATTAAATTATTCTGTTATGAGGGCTGATACGGCGTATTCATAAGAGGATACGCCGTATGTAAGGGTCTAAAGATAATACGCCGTATTTATACAAGGTGATACGGCGTATGGGAATTAAAACATAGAACCCTTTATCAAATCAATACGCCGTATTCAATTCATTGGATACGTCGTATTGAGGTTTAACTTTTTTGGGTAAAATTTGAATCAATATGTTGTATCTATTTATTGGATACACCGTATTGCTTCTGCAGTTAAAATCAAAAACAGGTTTTCCCTATTCTACCCGATTGACCATACAACTAATTAGCCACAAATACCAGTTTTAACAAGGTTATAAAACGTAATGGGAGCATAGAATAGGTTTGGGATGCAAAATCGCAGTTCCTAATTTGAAATCCAACCCTAAACCTAATTCAATTCGAAAAGAGGAAGAGAATCAAATCATACATTTTGATTAGGAGGCAAGGAAGATAGAAACACGGATTTGATTTTCGAGATTAAAAAGGCGCGGTGAAAATTTTTGTTTGTGAGTAAAAAGTGTGTGTGAAGAACGATCCGGCGTATTAGCTGGGTTTTTATACCCACGTTGGATACGTTGTATAGGGAATTGTCTGAAACGCCGTATCAGACATTAAATTTATACGGCGTATAGGTGTACCTAAATACGCCGTATTTATCTTCGGAGGCCAACTTTTCAAAATTTTAACAAAGGAAAACGTACCTTGGCCTCCGCAATATTTGTATGAGGACCATCCTTATAATACCGCTTAGGGTCGAACAGAATGCCAAACGGCATATACAAATTTACAATGAGATTTAATGGCATCCAGTTAAAATAATTCCAACTCACGATATTAGCGTCCAATGTTATGATAAAAAAATTCGTTGAAAACTTTATTGGATTTATCGTATTTTTTCTCAAAAGTTCATTTGATCTGTTTACTTTGTTACATCTACAGGGTTGTGCTATATCAATATCATCATCACTGTCCTTAATCATTTTCGGATTATTGGGAAAAATTTCGTCTGGTGGAAATGAATTACTAAAGTGTAAAACATTTTGTTCCTCTTCATCATATCCGGACAATGATGTTTCAGATTTACTGATATGTTTAGAACTTACAGGAGGTTCAATCTCAAGATCTGGTTTGGACGTTAAGCCATCGTTATAAACAATGGCTGGAAATTCATTTTTGAAATCATTAAAGTAGTCTAAATCATCAAGATGATCGATTGTAGGCTCGGATGATGAAGGCATAAGGATTTTATCATTTTCTGAATCCGTTTTCAAATCATTGACAGAAATTATTTTATAAGAAAATGAATTTTCGTCAAAAATTATCGTGTAATCTTCATCGTCGGATTCGTCTAATGATATGCTGCAATCAATCTTGTTTTCATTAGTAGAACTTACCTTGGGTTCTTATAGGAGTGTTGTATCGGACGTTATTGGGTTATCAAAGACTATGGCTGGGAATTCAGTGTCGAAGTCTGCGAAGCAATCGTCCTCATCTTCATAGTTTTTAACTTTCCCGAACGTGGCAGTTTGCCAATTAAAAATTAAACCATGCCTTTGAGCTTTTTCTTCTTCAAGTCTAATGTATTCCTCCATGGTGATATTTGGGTAGTCCATTTTTACCTGTAATGAACTTGCTATGGAGAAAAAGGTCAAATGGACTAATACGTCGTATTCAGTGGACTGAATACGTCGTATTTAAAAGGAATAAACAATGCAGGAAATTAAACACTTAAACACGCAATGCAAATAAATACAAACAGAATTGAATAATTAGATTACACTAAGCTAAACTAATTAATAGTTAGAAATACTAATAAGATTAAGGTATACTTAATTCACTCCCTGGCAACGGCGCCAAAAACCTGATGTGCTGTCGTGTAGGGTCAATTATTTGATTATCAAGTTTTACATTTATATTTAGCCGACAAACCTAAAATAACACTTTAACGGGCAGTGTGCCCGGTCAAGATAGAGTTTCGTGGTAAGTAGGGTGTCGAACACTAAGAGTGAAACATTAATCCTATATTCTATCAGTATTTTAATTAGTCTATTTACTGGTTAAATCTATGCTATATACGTTGTCTAATGATATGTGGGGTTTTCAGCCTGAGAGACTGGCACAAGTTTGGTGGTGACAAATATTAATTCAATAAACAATAAACACATAAGAAGATAATCAGAAGATAAAAAAGCGGTACAAGCCAAATGATAGAAAACTGTATTAGCCATATTAAATCCAGTTTAATGTTGGTTTGCTTGTTTTAGTGCAATGATTTACATATCTCGAAGCGGCATATCATTCTTAAGACTTAGGTGGGACATCATCTTAAGACCTAGACACGATTAATCCTGTCACAATTAACGCATCCGCATAAAGCATCCTTTAGTTTAATTATAATCTATCTTAGGGAATCAAAGCAGTGGTGATCCTGTTAAAACCCTAGCCCAACAGGACTTTACCCACTTATTGTTTGACGGTGTTTTATATACTGGTAGTCCATTATTCAAATCTTTATCAGTTAATTAAGAGCATGATTGAAGCGGCATATCTTCTAAGACTTAGGTGGGACATCATCTTAAGACATATGACCGATAATCCTTTTCACAATAACGCATCCGTATATAATAAAGCATCCTTTTGTTTAATTATAATTATCTTAGAGGGAATCTCAAGCAGTTGGTGATTCCTGTTAAAACCCTAGCCCCATATCAGGATCTTTACCCACTTAATGGTTTGACGGTGTTTTGTATTTATATACTAGTAGTCCATGATTCAATCTTTATCAGTTAATTAAAGTGTAATGTTTGTGAAAACATAAATGGGTCACCTACCGGTCCAACTAAGCTCATAATTCAAAGACAAAGACAGAACGTTATTTGTGATCCTATTGGTCCAGTAGTATAAAACACGATATGGAGAGCTATCCCGGTATCTAGATTACTTTTTAGGTATCACTAAACCCAGTTGAATGATAGGTCGCATATTCAAACACATAAACAAGTATGAGGTGATAAACATAATTAAAGAATCAACGATTAATTAAGAAATCGATTTTTAAAACAAACCAAACATTGAACTGTCATTAAGATGGCTAATACCCGAGGGTATTAGCCCACAACCATTGTAATTATACAAGTGTAATCAAACAATTGAAATCGAACGATTAAGAGAGTAAAAATTACACGATATCTTCTATGGATTCGTGATCAATGCTTGACCTTGGTGGCTGATCTTCTCTTCTAAAATTCATCTTTAATGAGTATGGTATATAGAATGTGATATTGCACCCTGAAAACTCATTTTTGAGTCTTCTATTTATAGTGTCTGAAAAAGACTCAATACGCCGTATCTGGCTAGGTCGATACGGCGTATAAGGCTGGATTCCTTGGAGTGTGCACTACGTTCTCAATCAATCAGTGATATCCTTCCTAATTTACTTTTATTACTGTATCTTCGAATAGTTATCTTCATGGATACGGCGTATGGAAGCAGTCTGATACGCCGTATTAGGAATTGGTCAAACATGCTTTCTTGTGAAGTATTGGCGCTGATACGCCGTATCTCTTTTGTCGGATACGGCGTATATAGTCAGAAATCAGCAATCTTTAAATGTCTTCGTTTAGCTCCAAATCATGCGCCTTTTAGCATGTCTTCACAAAATACTCCTGAATTACTGCATTTATCAAGTTTAAAGCAATTAAGTACCAAATCATGCAATAATTACATAAAAGTGGGCAAAACAGATAGGATAAATGATATAATAAAGTGACGTTATTTGATGTCATCAAGCATTGAAAGATGTTTATGAAGTGCATACATTTTTTAAGCATTTAAACCTCATTGTTAATGTCATATGTTCTTCAACTGAGCGTAATAATCAGTTACAAGATGCTCAACTTGCTGAAATTTCACATCTAGTTGAAATATGAGAACTTGGGGGGTGGAAGAGGAGCTAATCAAATGCAAAACATACAAAGGCTTAGAGACAGGAGATACAAGATGGAGTTCACACTTCAAATCCATTTGTAGTTTGGTGAGATTGTTTAGTCCAACTTGTGCGGTATTGAATGACATTTGTCTTGGACAGTCTACTAGTTTTAAAACAGGTGATGCTAAATATGCTCTTACACACTTATTATCATTTGATTTTATTGTCGTTTTACATCTTATGAAGAAAATAATGGAAATCACACACAAGCTTTGCAAATCTTTGCAAAAAAAGTCTCAATATATTGTCAATGCACTGATTTTGGTCTCTACTACAAAGACATTAATTTAAAAACTAAAGGATGATGGGTAGAAATCACTTCTAGATCAAGTTTTTTATTTGTAATAAATATAACATCCCAGAATTCCTAATAGAGAGCGACTTACATGTCACACCCCGCCAAGGCGGAAACGCGAGGCGTAAACAAGAATGGATATCATCACAACACATGGTGTCTATATAGAGAATACTAAAATGAAAACTAAAGTAAAGCAAAGACACAAAGTGTCATAACAATACCCAAAACCTAATGGTGTCTTTATTAATGAGAAAGAGGTCTCGTCAATAAATGACATGCAAAAACATAATCCAAACAATTCATGCAAACACATTTATTCAAACAGAAAGCATAAATAACTCTAAGCATCCTACGGTCTCTTCTAGCCACTTCGCTCTATCTTAGCACCATTAAGCTCACCTGAAAATGATGCTTAAAAACGTCAACACAACGGTTGGTGAGAGTCATAGGTTTAAGACTCACATTATAAACCTTTCAAACCAATTACTGTGATTATCAAAACAATATAGGACAATTATGCAACATATGAACTTATGCTAACATGCAAACCAAATCACCATATCAAACCAACCATACATATACTGGGTAGGCGTACCCCTCCGATCCCACATACGTCACTTACGCACCTAAAAGTCTACCAGCTGAAGCTTATATTTAGGCCTGGACCCATACCAATTCACTGAGTTGATCAATCTCAAATTAACGATCCGTGAGATGATCAGCCCCACTATTAATGATCCTCAACACAACACAATATCATGCAACAACAAGCCATATGCAGTCACATAATGTCCACACGCAATCAAAACACATAATCACAGCAATTCAAAACATTTCCAAAACACTTAGCATCATTTCCATCCCAATTTAAAACATTAAAAAGAGGGACTATGAAACTCACCTGATGCTTAGCTTCCCAAAAGAATCCAACAAAAGCTTCACAAACACTTCACGGATAATCTAAACAATTAAGCACACAATAAGCTACCATCAATTAGGCATTCAACCCAATATGATGTAACCTCAACTATGATGGATATCTAAGCTATCTACCATAGTTCTATACTTGTTTTAAACCTTTTCCAACTCTTATATACACCATTTACACTTCAATACTACACTTTAAATTTTCTGGATTAGAGCAGAATTTTATACTCACTTACGCGTCCTAAACGTACCACTTAAACACTTCCACAATTCAAACCAAAATTCACCATGCTACATATATGTCTTATGAACCTCTCCTAGCTCTCCCAAAGTCATTACCCTTTTACAAATACCCTTTAGAAATTCATTAATCCAAAGTGTCCAGAATTCGGCCAGAATCTGACCCCCTAAAAGTATGACGTTAGATAACCCACTTAAACTTCATAACCTACTTAGAAAAAATTCAGGGGTCACACACAATATATAAACTAACTTCCACGTGATTTAGAGCCTCTAACTAGATGTCTAAGTATTTTTAGAAAAATCAAAACCAAAACTGAAATTCGTCACAGTTTTACACACTGATTTTGTAAAGACCTTTTGACCCACTTCCCGACCATAAAAACTCACGAGACCAACTTTGCTGGAAAGTAGACTCTCTGAGGTTATCTCCAGTATGTTGTAAATTGTTTATTTGATAATTTATGATTGAGTTATGACCGTTACAAAACTGCCTAATTTTCTGCAGTGAATTAAACAACTAATTCGGGCGATCTAGACCCTAACGCATGATTAAATCACGAAACCAATTGAACCAATGATCAAACAATCATCATTAAACTATAAACTCCAGAAAATTTAAAACCCTAATTTATTTTCATGATTAAACCTAATCCATCATGCTTAGATTACAAGAATTAAAATAAAAACTAGAATTAAACAAAGAATTAGAAAATACCTTAAACCTTAAAAAATTTTCTATTAAAGTATATATCCGATTTCGATCCAGTTTCTTCGTTATTGGTATTAGAAGTCCGCTTTTAATTCGTAAACGTTCGTCAAAATATAATTTGTTATATTTTATAAACTAAAGTCCACTTTTCAAAGTCTTGAATCCCGAATCCTACATTTTATTTTCTGCTCTTAATTACTCGTTATATAAAGGCACTAAAGTCCATTTTTAGTCCAATTCTCGTCTCAAATATGTCTAATATCGCTTATACATTAATATCAGTCCCGTTTTAATATTTATATCGTATTTTACTTAGACGTCGCAAGTTTCTTTAGATTTCATCACATATACATTTTATCGATAATATAAATGAATTAATCGAATACTTTTAAATTAAACGCACCCTTTTTCGGTGTCAACACTATCAAACGCACTCGTTTTCGTTGCAAACCCAACCAAACAACCCGATGCCCCGGCTGTCCCACAGCCTAACCCGACACCCCTATGTGGGTGGTTGTCCCCGGCTATCCCGGCTGTCCCCGCAGCCGTTCCCGCAGCCAAACCAACAATCAATCCCAAATCCCTTTTGTTGCAACCCACGACCCGACACACTCGTTCCCCCGGCTGTCTCGAACCAAACGCACCCTATTTGGGCGGCTGTCCGGAAACCAACCCGGCTGCACCCTTTGTGTTATAACCCAAACCAACCCAAACACACCCTAGGCTGTTTTGACAGCCAAACGCACCCTTGTGCGTTTCTGTCTAAACCAAACACGCCCTAAGTGGGCTGTCACAGCCAAACGCACCCTTTGGCCGTTTAGAACAGCCAAACGCATCCTGTTGCATTTTTATAACCAAACCAACGCACCTTTTGTTGGTGGTTAACAAAATTATACGCAGCCTAGCTGCTGCCCTAAACCCACGACAAACGCACCCTTTTCGGGGCTGACCCGAACTCACAAACCAACGCATCCCGTGTGGTGTAAAACCACACAAACACACCCTATTGTTATTATACAAAGCCGCACGCACCCTCTTTGGTTTGAGACAAACCCGACCCGACGCACCCTGCGGCTGTGACACGAACCCAACGCACCCTCTTTGGTGCTTATAACAAAACCACACGCACCCTTGTTGCTAAGTCACCGAAACAACACCTTTATTGTTGTTAACTCACGAAACCCGACGCACCCCTTGGTTGTTATAACCATAACCCGAACCAAACCCACCCTCGTATGTTGTTAACAAAACCAAACGCACCTACGATGCGAGTATGAAACCAACAGCACCCTCTTGGTGCTAAGCCGAAACCAAACGCACCCATGTAGGGCGGCTATGATGATGATGGTGGTATTATGATGATGATGTAGATGGTGGTATGGTGGCGTCGGTGGTGACGTGGCAGCGGTGAGGTGGCGCGTGAAGGAGAGTGGTATAGTAGGTTGGATAGATCGGGTGGTGGGGAAGCTTTTTGGAACTTGGCCGGAAAAGTCACCGGAAAAGTTTTCCGGTGACCGGCGAGCGGCAGCGGCGGCGGCTCAGGGGTGGCCGGATATTTTGGGAGAGAGAGAGATATATATAAGTTTGTGTGTGTGTGTGTATAAGTGATAAAATGAAATGAAAGTTATAAGTTTATATATATATTAAAAGAAAATGAAAAGTCCCCCATTGTCTAGGGTTCATTTTGTA